>VDFB02059175.1:0-34506 GCA_007258455.2 Sequoia sempervirens
AATGATTATAATATGGTAATGTAATGATGGGATGATAATGATAATGAAAATAAAATGAAATGAATGAAATGACTATAATGGTAATGAAACGTATATGAAACTAGTATGAGTGATAATGGTAATGCGATGATTTAAATGATAATGATAAGGAAGATAAAATGAAATGAATGAAATGACTATAATGGTAATGCGATGTTAAGATGATAATAATGAAATGATGAAATGATAATGATAATGATATGAAGCAGAATTATTAAATGATAATGATAATGAAATAATAATGAATGGCTAATGATATGAAATAAAATGATAAACGATATGGAATGATAACGAAATGATAAATGAAAATGAAATGCAAATGGAATATTGATGAAATGATAATGGAAATGCAACTAATATGAAATGATGAAATGATAATGAATGCCATAATGAAATGATATGAAAGTAATATGAAATGATATGAAATGATAACGAAACTAATATGAAATGATAATGAAAATGCAATGATGATGAAATGATATGAAACTAATATGAAATGATAATGAAAATGCAACGATGATGAAATGATATGAAACTAATATGAAATGATAATGAAAATGCAACGATGATGAAATGATATGAAACTAATATGAAATGATAATGATATGATAATGATATAAAATGATAATGAATGATAATGATAATGATAATGCCATGATAAGATGATAGTGCAATGAAAATGCAATGATGAGATGATAATGCTAATGAAAATGCAATGATAAGATGATAATGCAATGGAAATACAATGATGAGATAATAATGCTACAAATGTTTGCATTGTCTTCCATAAATAGTCCAAAGAAATATGACAGCCATTGACCTTTCAAAAACTCTTGATGCAAATCCAATAGGCAGTTATGTACAATGACCTAAAATGAAATGCAACTAAATGAAACCGACCATTTTGTTGAGCCTTTTAGTGAGCCTGCTTAAATCATCATAGAGCGTTTGAAAATGTTGGAAGTGTGTACAAGCATCAGAGGGGAAATTAGCACCAATGATGACCTGAGTACAACTTTCATGATTTTTGATATAGCAAGTGAACACAAGCATCTAGGTATAATTGAACCGAGATGACCTGAGCATTTCTTGCATAAACAAACAAAGACTAACCACCATTTGATGCAAATTTGGAACTGTCATCAATGATAATTTTTGAAAAATCATGTCTCGCGACATATTTGCAACAGATAAATGATTAACCTCAATACAAAAGACAAAGAAAAATCATCCTCTTTCCTTGCCACTCTAGTTCAGTACATCATCAAGTGTGCTCCAGAGAAATGATATCAAAAAATTAAACAACCATTGTTCAAAAATGAAATACTATGATTCCAAACATTAGTCAGATTAGAGATCATCCAGCTATGAGTCATGATAAGGTACGCAACTGAAAGCTACTGTGATACGGATCAATGATTGGATGTTTGATTTGATTGCTTTGTTTGCGTGATTGGTTTCGATGCCATTGTCCTACTATTTTGGTAAAATCTGAAAGTTGATTTCCCCCAGTATGCCCCATGTTTGCCCTTGGTATCAACATAACTTGCTGAAAATGAATATGTACAATAATCAAGCCATGGTAAGATGTTATCGCTCAAGGTAGATGATGACTGCATGGTTCTGGTGTGGTCCTACGATGATGGAAAAGATGTGTGAGAATGAAGGCTAAAAAGTTAAATGCAGAACATGAACTAATAGATGGAGAACCCCAAATGAATACGTTTGTCGATTTTCACTATTTGTTTTGTTGCATTTTCTGTCGATAGACTACGTTTGCGGTTTTCCTCTATGACTTTTTTTCTTTTTTTGGAGTTTCTTGAGGTCTTTTTATTTTTTTGGACTCTTGGGACTTTTCTGATTTTTTTGGAATTTCTTGAGATTCTTTTTTTCGGTTTCTTCAAGACTTTTACGATTTTTTTGGATTTCTTCAGGTTTTCGATTTTTGGTTTTAGGACTTTTTCTGATTTTTTGGATTTTTTCCAAGACTTTTTCTAATTTTTTGGATTTTTTCAGGACTTTTTCTGATGATGATAACCTCCTTAGACATAATACTTTTTCAGGTGCATGCTGTTGATAGGTTCATCAAACAGGTCCCCTTCTGGCGTTGATAGCTTGTATGCTCCTGAACCATAAACTGCGATAACCACATAAGGACCTAGCCAATTTGGTTCGAACTTTCCTTTCTTTTCTCTGTCTTGTTGATTGCGTGGATTCTCTTTTAGAACAAGATCACCCACACGAAGGTATGAAAGCGTGGTTGCCAGCTAAATTTATCATTGTTGATATAATTTTAGATGATGTTGCTCTTTGTCTCTTTTCATCTAGAGTTCAATTCTTGGTCGGAGACTCTATATTCTCCCATCATTTATTAAGGCCTTTGACTGATACTGCAGGTAGAGGAATCTCCAACTACAAGAACCCGTATTTTCTGCTCCCATGAACAAGAAGCGAAGATGGTATTTGCTCTGTTGGTGGGAATCTGGTTACGTAGCCATGGCGAATTGATTGAAATGTGCCAATCCTTCCACAAACATTCTGATCTTCTTCAAGATTTTCAATATTGTTTTATTTGAGGCCTCTGCTTGGCCATTCCCTTGTGGATAGTAAGGTGTTGAATATCTATGCTGAATGTGAAATCTCTCACAAAGTTCATCAACATCCTGATTTTTGAACGGACATCCATTATCCGTAATAATGGAGTTGGGAATGCCATACCGACAAATGATATAGTTGAGTATGAAGGATGATATTTGTTTTCCGGTAACTTTAGTAAGAGGGACCACCTCAATCCACTTGGTAAAATATTCAGTAGCTGTGATGATGAACTTATGCCCATTTGATGAGGAAGGATGAATCTTGCCCACTAGATCTAACCCCCATTGAGAAAATGGCCAGGTTGGCGTGAATGGTTGAAGTTCTTGTGCAGGAGCATGAATGAGATTCCCATGAATCTGACATTTTGAGCATGTTTTCACAAAAGTGAATGATTCCCTCTCCATTGTAGGCCAGTAGTAACCCATTCTAATCAATTTCTTAGATAAGGTCAGTCCACTCGAATGAGTACCACAGATACCACCATGAACTTCTTGTAAAGCTTTGTTAGATTCCTCGCGTTCAAGACATCAAAGTAAAGTACCATCAAGACCACGGCGATAAAGGGTGTCAGCGATAAGAGTGTAGCGAGCGGATTGGTGGATAAAATTGCGTTTTTGGTTACGGGATAAATTGGGTGGTAAGATGTCATCTTTGAGGTAGGCATAAATTTTTCCATACCAAGGTGAATCGGATCCTACCAAATGGCAAATGATTTGGATTTCAGGTGTATCATAAGCAGGTGTAAATGATTGTTCCACCAAAAATTCATAACGATTTTGAGTTTTTGGAAGCTGTAACAATGATGCGATTGTAGCCATGGCGTCAGCTGCTTTATTATCCAGCCTTGGGATTTGTGTGAATTTGATGTCCACAAAATATTTCTTGAAATCATCAACCATCTTTTTATATGGTAATAGTTTCTCATCTTTGGTTTGATAATCATTATTGATCTGATAAATGACCAGCTGTGAGTCGCCATACACCTGTAATTCTGTAATTCTCCATTCCAGTGCTATTTTGAGTTCGGTGATTAATGCTTCATATTCGGCTATGTTGTTGGTGCATGGAAACATTAGCCTATATGATCGAGGATTGGTATGTCCTTGAGGGGTGTCAAAAAGTATGCTAGCCCCTGATCCATGTTGAGTGAAAGAACCATCAAAATATAGGGACCATGGTTGTTTAGATTCTGCAATGAAGACATCAGCATCTGGAAATTCAATGTGTAGGGGGTGATCTGCTTGTAGTGGTGCTTCAGCTAATTGATCAGCAATAACTTGTCCTTTGATTGCCTTTCGATCAACATAATGTATGCCAAACTCACTCAGAATCATTACCCACTTTGCTAACCTTCCTGTTAATGAAGCTTTGCTTAACAAATACTTGAGTGGATCAATCTTTGAAACTAGATTGATTGTATGGGTTAGCATGTAATGCTGAAACTTCTGTGAAGCAAAAACTACTGCCAGACAAGCCTTCTCAATAGAAGTGTAATTGAGCTCATGACTTGTTAATGTTCTACTAATGTAGTAGATTGCACGTTCCTTTCATGTAGAGTCTTCTTGCACTAGCAGTGCCCCTAGAGATGTTTCTGTTGTGGCAATGTATAAGATTAAGGGTTTGTCTGGATTTGGTGGTACGAGAACTGGTGGAGTCATTAAATATTGTTTGATTTGTTGAAACGCCAATTCACATTTGTCATCCCACTTGAAAGGAACATTTTTATGCAGTGGATGTGTGAAAGGTAAACTTTTGTCGGCCAATTGTGCAATGAACCTCCGTATAGATTGAAGTCATCCTTGCAATGATCTCAACTAACTAATGTTCTTGGGTGGAGGCATTTCCATAATTGCTTGTACTTTTTTCAGATCTACTTCAATTCCTTTTTCTGAAACAATGTACCCCAAGAGTTTTCTAGATTTGACCCCAAAAACACATTTCTTAGGGTTGAGACGAACTTTGAATTTCTCTAGTCTTGCAAATATTTTGGACAATATTTCAAAATGTCCTTCTCTGGTGTATGATTTTTCCAATATGTCATCCACATAATCTTCCATGAAGACATGCATCATGTCATGAAAGATTGCAGTCATGGCTCTTTGGTAGGTAGCCCCAACATTCTTTAGACCAAAAGGCATGACGTTCCAACAATAAGTTCCCCATGGACATGTGAAAGTTGTTTTCTCCTGGTCTTCAGGTGCAATGTTGATTTGGTTATAGTCAGAAAAACCATCCATTAATGAATACATGGCATGGCGGTATCCGAGATCAACTATGTGAATTGTCAATGTTTGGCTGATGGGAAGTCATCCTTAGGACATCTTTGTTAAGATCTCTAAAATCGTGCATATTCTCATGGTTTATCGGCTTAGATACAAGAACAATTTTGGAAATCCATTTTGCATAGTCGATTGGTCTTATGAAGCCCACATCAAGGAGTTTTCTTAGTTCTTCATTAACCAATAATGCAACATGAGGGTGCATCTTTTTTAGTTTTTGTTTCACCGGCTTGGTCCCTGGTTTGATGGACAAGTGATGCATGATAAGATCAGGATCAAGACCAGGCATGTCAGCGTAAGACCACACAAAATTGACTTGATTTTCTTTCAGGAATTCCATGAACTCTGGTATTTCTTTCTCTGTCATTGATGCAACTAACTGTAAAATTCTTGGTTTGTCTAAAGTCTCAAGATCGACAACATTTGTAGGCTCAATCAAAATAGGAGATTGCTCATGGTAGTGCTCTGGGAGAGTGTCAAGATTCCCATCGTCTGGTGCCTCAAAGAGGTTTTCACCATCGGATACACTCTTTATTTTATCTTTTGTTTGATCTAATACTGCCAGATTCTGGTTTTCACCATTAGATCTTTCTTTTTTGTTTTTACTTTTGCAGCTGGGAGACTTGACACTCTCCTGATCAAAAACTCTATGTCGAAAACCGCTGGTGGAACAATCATTTGTATCCTCTGCAGAAAGGAAGTTTACGATAGCTTCATCACTTGGAAACATGGGTATGTCAATAGGTTCAGATGAATCCCAATCAATGAGATCAGGATAAATCAAAGGTATTGGATCGTCAGGTTGTGTGAAATCAGCTATGGTTATGGTCGCCAAGAATGGTCGAAGTAGGATCCAGGGAGTATGAAATTGGAGTCAATGATGATCTTGTCCTCATGATAGTCTTCGATTACGTTTAGATCATTTCGGTATCCACTAAAATCATAGTGGGATTGTGGTTTTAGATTCTTGTGGTTGGGACCACGAACCTTGACCTAATTAAAATTTGAAATCTTGGTGTATTACATCAACTTCTTTGTCCCTCCAGAACTCATTATTGTAAATGGTGTCCCATTCATATTCAGCAGAGTCTGTGTCAGAATTGTTGTCTAGGAAGTTCTGAACTATTGTCAAACATGCTTCTTGGTGATCGAGCCTTCTTATTATTGAAGAGCGGGTGCCAAATGGGTTGTTTTCTTTGGGTGAATTATCACAAACCCAATCGGTTTTCTCTTTGCAGCAAAGTCCTTGAGTGAATGGGTTCAACTTCTCCTTCAGCTTCCTTTTTACAGTGGGTCCTTCATCTGGCCATCTTCTGCATGATTGAATATCCTTTTCCATATTTGTCTGTGGGTAATTTGATATTAGAGACTGCTTCATCTTCATCTTTATAGAGCCAATTTAGAATTTCCGTATCCTCATGGTTTTCCATGGGGAATTTTTCTTTGATGAATTGCCCATTAAATTTTGTGATTGGCTCTATTGGTGTTTGCTTTGATGTTGATGCTGCTGATATTTGATGTTCCCTGATAGACGGTTGTCCATGTGATCGAGGTGATGTAGGTAAATTGGCAAGACAAAGAGAGTATTCTCCAACCCCATGATCTTTAAATTTCATTTTTTTTTCAAAAATATTGGCCAATTGACTGATTTGTGTGTTAATCTTTAGAGAAGTCCTAGCACGAGCTTCTCGATTGTTAGGGACCAAAGTATCTTGACTGGCTTTTATGTTGGCACAAGTTTGGATATTGGAATTATCGGCTGGTATTGTGATTTCCTATCCATCATAAGGAAACTTGAGACATTGATGATAGGTTGATGGGACAACTTGCATTTCGTGGATCCAAGGACGACCCAACAAGATGTTATATGGAAGATCACGGTCTAGTACTTGATAGAAAGTATTCTTTATAATAGGGCCCACTCTAATTGGCAGCATGATTAGACCCTTGGATGCTCTTTCTTTATCATCATAAGCTTTTATGGTAATATTTCTTCTGAAATCAATGGAGTCCTCATAAAATCCTAAGGCTTTAACTAACTTCATGGTATAGATGTTTAAACCAGCACCTCCATCTATTAGAACTCGTCTGATATGAAACTTGTGAATCATGACTTCTAAGTACAATGATGAATTATGGGGATGAGTTATGGAAATGTCATATTTTTTAGAGAATGAAAGGCAAGTGGGTGAGGACAAGTGTCCTACCATGGCTTGAAAATGATTCACATCCAGGTCAATGGATACATTAGTTTCAACAAGGGCTTTTTCAAGAATTTCCTTATGGGCTGGGGAAATCTTCAATAGTTCCAGAATAGAAATTTGAGCGGGCGTTTTCCAAAGTTGGTTGACCAAATCATATTGATGTTGAGGTGGAGGTTCAGTGGTTTTTGAAGAGGTGCCTTTTAAAACAACTTTAGCTTGCGCTCTTGTTGTTGCGTTGACTTCTCTATATTCCACCTTCTTGTTGACTTTAATGACATTGACCCGCTCATCGTCTGAGTAGAGATGGTTGATTATATGATCATCATTGATATGATTCACATTTTTTCTAGAAGACTCACCCTTTTGATAATTGGGCAATGGATTACGAAATGCTTGGTGGTCTGCGTTGGTTTGTTGATTTCCTTCTATTGTAATGATTTCATTGTCAATTAAGTCTTGAATGGAATTCTTCAAGGCTTGGCAGTTGTTTGTGCGATGACCTTTACACCGATGATAATCACAATAGTATGCCTCATTCCATGATGGAGGCTTTACACTGGGTTCATAATTTTGTTGAGGCAGCAAAGTAATGATATTTTTGGCCATCAACTCTTTGAATGCAGATTCTAAAGATTGTCCCAATGAAGTGAAAGTTCTTCTATTTGAGAAGAATGAAAATCTTTGCGAATTTGAATTCGAGGTGTTCCCTAAGGAATTGTGATTGTTATTGGTTCCTCGGTAACCCTAGTTGTTGGAAGTCCCTTGATGGGGAGTAGAGTTTTGATTTGTATTGTTCCTCGGAGGAGGAGGATTATTTCTGTGATTTGCAATCAAGTTGACATTGTTGTTGCGACTATTTGGAATACTGAGGACAAATGGTTTGGTCGAGGCATGATTCACATCAACAACACCATCATTCACCATATTTTTGTTGTGAGTCCATAATTTGGACTTGTCCTGATTATTGTGATGGTTAGATGAGCTAGGATTTTCTTTGTCATGTTTGATTATTCCTCTTTTGACCAAAGCATTTTCGATGGTTATGGCATCTTCAATCATTTTCTCAAAAGGAGGACAATGTAAGTTCAAGTGATAGCTCATTTCTGAATTTAAATTGTTGATAAAAGTAACCATCTTTTCCTTTTTAGGAACATGACGTGGATATCTGGAAAACATTCTTCTCCATCTCTGAAGAAATGTAATGAAAGATTCACCAGGTTTCTGTGCAACCTTGCAAAGATCTATCATGGTGATCTGGTGTTGTATCTTGTAGGTATATTGTGATATGAATAGGTTGATCAATTCTTCAAATGTCCTGACGGGAGGTGTGATCTTAGATAACCATTCCATAGAATGTACTCCAAGGCTCCTTGGAAACAGTCGCATCAAGTAAGTATCTTCGTGAGTGAACTCTAATGTCATATTCCTGAAATCTCTAACCTGATCAATTGGATCCGTTTTCCCATTATAGCGATCAAATTTTGGCATTTCACAATGCTTGGGAAAAGGAATCATGTTAAGACTTCTATCGAAAGGATAAGGACAAATGTCCTCGAGAGTGTATTTCTTTGTGGTTGTTCCCCCTTGTAATTCTTTAACTTGTCCTTGAAGTGCCTTGATTTGTTGGGTCAAAGCACTAAGGTCAGAGAGGGGTGTCTCTTCAGGTTTGTTTTTCAAGTTTTCAGTGTCAAAGTCGTGAGGCAATTTAGCCCCTTGTTCGGCTAGATAGTGAAAAATATTTTTCCTTATCTCGCTGCAAGATCTTTTCAATGGCTTTATGGAATTTTGGATCTTGCTCAGCCTTTCTAAGATGTTCCTCATCTTGTTCCTCATCACTATCTATTTGTGCTTTGTTCATGTCTTTGTATTGGTGGAATGAATTTTCTTCTCTATTGTCCATGTTTTTGTTAAAAAGTGGATTTTGATTTATGCTGAAAAGGGGATTACTGCTTTCTCCTTCTTCTTGAGTGTTTTGAATATGACTTTCTTTTTGGATTGTATCCTTCAGTTTATTGTGTTGAGATCTTGTGGAGATAGGCATATGAATTTGAAAATTTCCTCTAGACTTAGATCACGATTTCTGACAAGTGCGATGATGATGATCTGATAAGATGCGGGATCTTATGATAAGATCAAGGATGCTCCTAAATTATTGATTGTGGCTTCCAAATGATGAAGGATTTCAGAATCCTGTTGGGGAAGTTGAACCAAAAATTAGAAAGTTGTTTTGAAAGTTGCACTCTAAAAGATTTTGATCTTCGTTTTTAAAGAAATTCTCTCAAGATCTTTGAAGAATATGGCTGGGGTGTGAAGGATATTCTATAGAAGGTTGGGGTATGTTGTCAAACTCAAGAGGTTGGTTATGATTATGCCATTGTGATAGAGCTAATCTCTGATAATGAGCTCGAGAATCTAAGGGATCTACAGCATATTCATCAGTGAATCATCTAACAAAATCCTGATATCTATGAAGAAATCCTCGATAGTGAAGCAAGACTTGTCGACTTTTGTACAAGAATTTTCTCTTTTGCAGTGTTTTCTTGTATCCTAACGGTTTCTTGGGTTTTCTGATTCTTTTAGACAATGATTTCGTGGGAAACTTTGTTGACTTCCAATCTCTAAGCATGGGAATGTTATTGGGAATTTTGTTGAACCAATGGTATGAAAAACTCTTAAGTGGCTTTCAGTTGTTGTTCTTCATGTTCTTTTTGGATGATCTCTTTATTTGAATTAATGTAATGGAAGAACAACAAACATTTTTGAAAACAATTGTTCTTAAAGTCCTATACTAACATGAAGTGTTTGATCAAGAAAATGTTTTTCATAAAATGTTTTCACGGGTTTTACACATGAAAGACAATTTCAGATAGACTCACTCTTAAATGCTCAAGTAGGTCATTCTAGTAATCAATAGCCCACATCTTAGAACTATGTCGACTCAGACAAATGCGGTTTACCCCGGAAGGGGCACTGTTTTGTCTTTTCTAGGCCAGACTGTGAAAGTTACGAAGTGGATACCGATCCCAGAGCAAACTGGCCCTGGAAGAGTATATGGTGAGTATCTTGGGGCAGATTCTTTTCCTCCCCTGCACCGCGGGATTATTAGAATGTTTGGAAACCGACTCGGCCGGGCCACTACACTAGGTTCATATTAAGGATTTCTCGCTCAAGCAAGGCAATAATAAACTCCTCGTGAGACTCCCAACTTTAGAACAAAGATTTTGGGGATGGTTATCTTGCACACTACCTGAAAAAAGAGGGTTTCCCAAACTGCTAAATTTTATAGTGGGGCTAATATTCGCTTTGGCTTCTGAACCCACTCTGAGTTGTTCCCATAGGTGAGTACTTTTTCCCACTACTAAAGCTCTCTAAATGATGTAATTGAAATGTGCGAAAATTGCATGAAAATTAAAAGGAAAGTCCGGTATTTCAATCACCCAAGCTAAGGAGCATAGACCTATTGCCACAGTCAAAGCAAGCAGATGTTCTTTTTAAATTCCAAATCACGATGATCTAATCTAAGTGAAGATATTGCTTCACCAAAAACAAGTTTGTTCAATTTTAACTGCAAGATCATTGTTTGGTGACTATCCTAGATTGCTTCATTTTATCCAGATGTGTCTACCCTAGGATTGTTTCATTTTAAAATCAAGAAAAAGAAAAAGAATTCGCTCACATACGCCAAACTTAGAATTTCAGGTTTTTGTTACAAATTATATGCTACTCTAACATAAGCTATGGCGCCGTAAGAGGCGTTTCTGAACAAAAAGCTAAATGCGCCTAAATAGATGCTAAATGCGCCTAAATAGATGCTATATGCGCCATAACAGGCTAAATGTGCCTAAACAAATGCTATATGCACCGCAAGAAAGATTTAAATACTTAAAACAGTTATTATGTATGTCGAAAGAAAGACTCTATATGCGCGCAAATATTTACTCTATGCACCTAAACAGTCACGGGATGCGCCTAAACAGTCACGGGATGTGCCTTAATAGTCATGGGATGCGCCTTAACAGTCACGGGATGCGCTCCGAAATCCTGCAAGATAAAAAGTTAAAATCCCTGTATGCGCGTCAGAAAATTTTGAATGCGCCTAAACGCCAAATTTTTCCTGAAAAGCTGATTCCAGAATGCGGAAACTGTCAACAGAAACTTACATAAAATGTTAAATTCGTGGGTTCGAGCCCCACGGTGGGCGCCATTTTATGTGTGTGTGAAATATTGGATCAATTTAAATAAAAATCAAACACATATTAATAAAACATTAAATCAAAAAAACTGAAAAAGAAACAGAATATGCAAACCGTTATCGCAGCTTTCCCGAAATCATTTTATCTTCCTCTAACTTCAGCGTTTTGTTGCATCAATATTGCTCTCAGATCAGCAGATCAAGCTCAACAAAATGACAACTAAAGAACGAGATTTAAAATGCAAACTATGCGAAATGCAAAGCTATGCTAAGATGAGAAGATTGTTGTGATATTGAAACTGATATGAATGCATAAGCTGATTGCGTGTGCGAACGTAGATATGCGTAGGTGTGCGAAAGTGAGTGCATGCGTGAGTATATGAAGTGTAACCAAAGCTTGGATTTGCGCCGAAATTTATAGAGTTTTCGAACGGATTTGATTGGCTGAATCGATCGACGGTCCGGATTGAGCTTGTTCGAACGGACGGCGGGAGATCTTCGAAAGTGGAAGAGAAGGATGGAAGGTTTCCCTTTTCTTTCAATTTCGTCATTGAGTTTCGAAGGGAAACTTCCATTTCAAAGGATGAGTTAAAAATTTGGAAGGAGGAGTTAGCATGAGTTAGAAATTAAATAAATATATTTATTTAATTTGGAAGTGGAGATAAAAATGGCAACCTACATAATTAAATAACTCATATTTAATTATGTTTAAAAATGAAATTAGGGTGAGGTGGAAAATATTAAATAAAATATTTAATATTTTAAATTCGATTATGGGATGAAGAATATTCCATTATTCAAATATTCAAAAATATTTAAACTTTAGAATAAAATGATAATTAAATATAAATAAATTATAAAAATTATTTAATTTAATCAAGTGGAGGATAGAAATGTTAGTAATTAAATAAAATTATTTATTTAATTTAAGGTAGAAGAATTTAGAAAATGAATGATATAAATAAATAATTAAATTTATTTATATGTAGATGACATTAGAGGAATTAATTAAATAAATCATATTTAATTAATTAACAAGCTTAATCATGACCATTTTTAGATGTATACGTTACTATAGCTGATTATTAGATTGGTGCTTCCAAGTATAGGTTTACAAATGTTCTTCAGATTTGGGCTTTGATGGTGATAGGTACATAGGTTTTCTTTAATTTTGAGGATATGGTTGGACATGGTTTGAGACTTGGACTCTCGTATGGGTGATATTTGAGTGTAGGTACAATGATGGATATGATTATGGTGTCATGGGTATGTAGGTACATTTGATACATTGGCATGACATGATCATGTATGTGGTGTTTGGTGGTGATATGGTTTGATGTTAGGAGATTGTCTTTATCTTCTTGATGCTTATTTGGTTCCTTGACTATGATTACTCATTTGTGGACATTGTCAACATATTAGATCTATGGTTGATTTGGTGTTTGATTCTTGATGTCTATAGGATTATCTTCTTTGATATCTCAGTTTGCAGGTTAGTAATGTGATGATGAGTTTGCATGTTTCAATGGTTGGATCTACGAGTTATGTGATTGGTAGGTATGCACAACCTATTGATTGTAGTGGGATGACTTAGATGTGGATTGTCTATATCCACCAGGTTTGATTCATTGTTGTTGCAAATTTCATTAGTTGGCCTTGTCTGTGGTCATTTGTACATTGGTATGTTGCTTTGAGATTAAGAGGATGAATGGTTAGATTTTTTTGATTAGTTAGGTGATGGGACTTGTAGCATGTGGTTTGATCACAATGTCATGATAGCTTGTTACATTCATTGGTTATACACTTTCAATGGGAGCTTTGTGACAGTGATGACTTGGTGGTGTTGGATTGGTTTGTGATATTTTGATGGTGGTTGTATGTATCTTCTTGGATTGGAGATCTTGGTTTCACTTGTATGTTACTAACATTGTAGTTGAGTGTGTGTAGACCTGGATGATCTTCTTAGAGGAGATGGTTGTCATGATGCCATGTGTAGCTCATATAACGGTTCAATGGGAGTTGTTGGCAGTGATGTGGATGCATCATTGGGTATGATTATCTTCATGTGATTGGAGATATGTATTCTTGGTTTAGAGTGTTTGCTATTATGTCATGGTTTACTCTTGATACTAGTTTAGAGTTTGGCATATTACATGTTCTCTTGAGACCAGGATGTATGTTTTGGTGCATGTGATCTCCTAGGAGGAGATGGTTAGCATGTGCAAGTGAATTCTAACCTAGGAATGCAAAACAACAAATGGAAATGCAAGCTAGAAAATACAAACAAAACACTCAATATTAGGCCTAGTTGAATCCAAACAAAGCACAAAGAAATGTTACCTTTACCTTTCTTAAATTGATGATTTTGGTTGGCCCTTTTTGATGCTTGATATGTGTGCTCCTTGCTTAACAAAACATCATGTAACCTAGTGCAAAATGAAGCTAATGGGATGAGGATTGCAATGGTGGATATGGGTATTTGGATGGATGCAATATGGTGGCTCTAATGGCTGCAACAATGGAGGTATGAAAAATGGGTAAGTGTGTGCTTGAATGCTTGAGAGTTTGAGTGCTTGAATGTGGATTTGATCAAAATGGAGACAATTCCACCATTTTTAAGGGAAGATCCTCTAAACGAATGGAGGGTTAGGATGCAACATCCATGGTGGAGAGAATTAAGGGCTAGGGTGAGTTGAGAACTCACAAGCCCTCACAAACTGACATGTGGTGAGTGACATGGAAGGGAAGGGGCGAGGCAGAGATGATGTGGAGGCACTATATAGTACCTTGGGATTAGACAAGTTATCCTCATAAAGGAGGTCCTTGTCAACATGTGCTTTGAAAGGACATGCGAGGAATTGAAAATTCCTCACAAATCCTCATGGGGATGAGAGAAGGAATTTAAAATTCCTTAAAATGCATTAGATGAATAAATGTGAATTAAAAATTCACATGGGGAAGAGGATGCCTTCTCCAAAAGGAGAAAGCATTTAATAAGTTTGACTAAGGACACATGTCATAAATGGCATGAAGATTAGGTTAGGATAATTAAGTGATTAAGGTTGCACAAATGCATGATTAGACGAGCTAATAAAGGATTAGAGGCAAGTGGGAGATTATGGAGGATGTGACCCTAATGATGATTAGAGGTGTGCACATCTTAATAAAAAAAAAAGATTAATCTAGATTAAGGAGGATTATGGAGGATGTGGCATTAGGAGAGAGAAGAAGATGAATTAAAAAAAATGATTTAATTCAAAAAGGCTAATGACTAAATTAAATAAATTAGGGTATTTATTTAATTTAGAGAAGAATGGGATAAGGTATTTAATTGATTAATCAAATACCTTAAGAGACATTAGGATGAGATGAAATATTAATCAAATAATAAATTATTTAATTAATATGGCTTAGGGATGCAGGATAGAGGAATGCAAGGGTGAATTTGACCATATGGGAGTGGTCAAATTTAGGTGTCTACATTTTGTCCCTCTTTGAAATATTGTTAGAATAATAGTGTTTCAAAGAAAAATAAAACAAAGATGACTCGATAGAAGACACGAATGTTAGATGGTGCTTCGGTATCGTAGGAGAATGGATAGGAAGGAAAAATGAAGAAAAATGATAGGGTATGCCCCCTCTAGAGGGTGGATGGGGAAGAAAAAGGGGCCCGTAGTGACTTCTCGATATGGAGAAATGAAGGGTACTACACAATATAGCGCAAAAAACCATGGAGAATGGATTTTGAATGGAGGAAAAGGGACACATGGGGTGTAAATGGCAGCCCTTGGAAGAAAAGGGGAAAATAAATTAACGAAGGGGTTAATTAAAGGGTAAAAATTACCCAAAAATTAAAAGGCTAAATAGGGTCAAAATGAAAATTATAAATAGTAAATTGGAAAATTTACTATTCACTAAATTCTCATTTGCACACTTGGC
The DNA here is from genome assembly GCA_007258455.2 of Sequoia sempervirens. Classification (NCBI taxonomy): domain Eukaryota; kingdom Viridiplantae; phylum Streptophyta; class Pinopsida; order Cupressales; family Cupressaceae; genus Sequoia; species Sequoia sempervirens. Next base: position 15,252 of record VDFB02059175.1, read on the forward strand.
ATTTGCAATTTGACGAGAGAGAGAGAGAGTGACAAGGATGGCTGACAGAGCGAGTGACTAGGAGCTAGTCGGTGATGATGAGTTGATCCACCGAGGTGAGGAGTTGTGGCAGTTCTACTATGAGCAAGAAATACCCCACTAGGTAGTCCCCAAATATCAACTTCATGATTTCATTTCAATTTTATGCACATTTTTAATTTTGGGATGGTAGCTAGGTGGGAAAACTCATCATGGAATCATCTTAGGATGAGACATTGCCAACAGCATATTGGTAGGGCTCAGAGTACGACTGGAGATTACATTATCAAAAGGTAGGGAGTTTGGAGGAGTGGCAACAGAGGCTCGATGGATTGAGGGGGGATAATATTACATGGAGGCCTTACTTAGGATGACGATTTTTGGGGTGGCAAGATGATGATAGGAGATGGAGGGCTACTTTTTCTCAATGTGCTATTTGATCAGCTGGGATCCTTTTATTATAGAGCTCCACAGGCTTGATAGGGTGACCCGACAGTATGGAGTACAACAAGACATTCTGGTAGGGCCACATATGTTCAAACACGTTAGCCGAGAGTTGAGGGCCATATGGGGGGAGCATATCACAATTGAGCTTTTCCACCAGATGTGGGATGCAGTCTCGATGACTCAGTTTCCATGGAGAGGAGGATCGAATGATGCAGGAATGACTGCATGGTATTTGACATGGTGGGTCCAACGTAGGCTAATGAGGATCATGACTGTGGAGCTGATTGTTAGTGCTTTGGGGTTCAGATTGGATGATGATAGGGAGTTGTCCAGGCCGTAGAGGAGGAGGAGGAGGAGGGACGATAGGAAGTGGAGAGGAGGAGATGTGGAGATGGAGGAGGCCGGGGGGAGGAGTAGACGATGGAGGAGGATGCCCCTACGGTGGACCCATTAGCCATGGTAGTATATGTGCCACCACCACCAGAGGATCCAACAATGTTTTTGATAGGAGCCTTGGCTCAGCTAGGGATAGCAGAGCATAGGTTATGGGAGTTAGAGGCTAATATAGATAGATTGGAGAGGAAGGTGGGGAGGTTGTAGGATGAGGTGGAGTGGCTGCAAGCTGTACATGGAGATGGGGATAGAGCCTTTAGGTAGCTAGAAGATGAGGCAGTAGAGAGGTTACAAGAGGTGCAAATAGAGAGGGATGATCTACAGAGATTGGTTGGGGAGTTGCAGGGTGGGTTGGAGGAAATGTAGAGAGAGATGAGGCTTAGGAGAGAGGAGAGTGTATAGAGACAACTATGGGAGATGCAAGGGATTGCTGGAGAGGGTCGAGGCAGCAAAGGGGTAGGTACAAAATTTGCAGGGAGGGAGAGATGAGGTGGTGAGGAGGATATCTTAGTTAGAGGGACAAATAGAGCAGATGAGGTTGGCTTAGGAGGCATGGGAGTAGGAGAGGTGGAGCATCACACAATTGACGGATAGATACCACCTAGAGAGGCATGTAGCGAGGACATAGGCGGTAGGAGAGGCCGATGCTAGGATGGAGGCTGGGTACTATATGAGCGCATATTTTAGGGAGGTGCCAAATCTAGCACAAAGAGTGCATCCGTATGTTAGAGCAGTGACACAGATGCCCGCACCCTCTCACTTAGCTTAGATGCACACCCGAGGATACAGGAACTATAGAGATACCCCTCCCCATGGCTGAGGATTAGGTGCAGACTCCCCACAACAGTCAGACACAATGAGCATCGGGTAGAGGGATATGGATACAAGATCCAGATTTTGACAGGTGCAGGGTAGATGGGTAGTTCATGTAGATGGAGGCTACAAATTATTTTGTACAGATTGGACAAATTCATTCATTCATTTATTCTTTTATTCTTTATTCATTTAGGACACCTTGATGTGTTAGATGTAGTATCTGTATTTGATTATTCACCTGCACTTGTACCCTTATTTGATGGATTGTTATTATGTATTTTCATGGACTTTGATGATCATTTATTATGGACTATGATGGACACATGATAGAAACTATATATATATATATATATATATATATATATATATGATATGCGATGGACATTGATACAATATTATGTGACTATTAAGTGATGTCATGGATGTTTATTATGTTCATGTGTAGGATGATGATTATGATGTATGCATGATGATGATTATGGTTTATGCTTATGTTTATGTGGATGCTATGAATTATATGCATTATGACTAATGCTATTGGATGCAAGATGTGATGCGACATGATTTTTGATTTCATGATATATGCTATGGATGTGATACTAATGATATGTAATGCAAGTGGCGATGTTAATGTGATTTATTATGTATGATATGGATAACTGATTATGCATGTATGATGTGACATGGAAATATGTAACAGATGAAAATATATGATGTATGTATATGTGATGATGATATGGATGAATGTGATAAATGTAATGCAATGCAATGCTTGTGGTGAAATAGAATAATATGTTTTGAATAGAAACTCTAAACAACCTAAAATGATAATGAAAATGAACTTAAAGATACTTAGAATAACCAATTTATATTAATCTAAACAACTTAAGATGATAATGAAAATGATGATGCAATGAAATGATGAAAATGAAATGAACTTAAGATGCTTAGACTAATAGAGCTATATTAATCTAAACAACTTAAGATGGATATGAAATGAGATGAAAATGAATGAACTTAAGATGCTTAGACTAACAAATCTATATTAATCTAAACAACTTAAGATGGATATGAAATGATAATGCAATGAAATGAGATGAAAATGAATGAACTTAAGATGCTTAGACTAATAGATCTATATTAATATAAACAACTTAAGATGGATATGAAATGATAATGCAATGGATAATGAGATTCAATGAATAATGATAGGGATATTAATGCAATGCATAGTGAGATGAATGATAATGGGTGAAATGAACCTAGATGATAATGAACATGCATAGTGAGATTAATGATGGGTGTGATGGTGCACTTGTCAAAACCATAGGAATCCTAATAGGAAGAATATATGGAAGAAGAACATTTGCACAACCAAAATCACTAACCATAGGCTAGGGTAAAAATTGGATGGGGGATAAAGGCAATGCAATGAGGTGGTAAATGAAATGTAGATCTAATGCCATTTTTCCATATTAAGAGCACTAATTTTTGCTATAGCATAAGGCATGATACACCAAGGTATGAAGAACCAAGGAAAATGGGTGTCAAATGCATAAGACAAGAACAACAAACAAGAAGGCTATCCCAACACCCCAAAAGCCAAGGGATTTGGTTGGGCCTAATGTTGGAATAAACACAAGCATAAAGGATGCCCCAACATAACACAAGACCATAGGGATCTTGGTGGGTACTTCGTAGGACAACCAAGAAGACAAGATCACAAAAAATCAAGATATGCCCCTATGTTTACTTGTCAAAGTGCACCATGATATGATGGATCATGGTGACCCTGACAAAGTATAATAGGAAGCTCAAATGATTAAAAAAAATACCAAAAGCACCAAAAGATCACAAAAAATTTCAAATGTCCTTTGCCACATGATCAATAGGTGGATGGGATTGATGTAGTCTGATATAGGAAGGATACATCCTATTAAGACCAAGGATGGAGGATAGATTAGGTGATCAACATGACTCAGGATACTTGAAACTGATTGGACCTTGTGATACTAATGGATTTTGTTTTAGGAACCAAATAAATAGGGACATACTTGACAACATGACATAAGACCAAGACACACCCTAAAGACCTAGGGGCTCAGGGGCTGATCAAAGATTAGCCTTGCCTACATGAAAGCGCAGGGCCCTCATAGTTTGATAAAAGACTGACGATTGACCATGGATAAAAGTGGAAAGAGGAAAATGAAGACCTTGATGGATGAAAAAGACCGGATGGACAAATGACCTTGGGTCTGATCAAATGATTAGCCTTGCCTACGTGAAAGCGCAGGGGCAACATAGTTCAAAAAATGGACAAAAATTGACATGAGACCTAATGGTGACTGACACGATGAAGGATCCTAGATGAGGACATGAGACCGACAAACGATATCGATATACAGGTGATGAAAAGCTTAGATTGGGGATGAAAGCTCAGGATTTTGGATATTAAATCTGAATCGTCCAATGCTCAATCAAAATATACCAAGTGATAGATAGATAGGATGTCAATGGGGGGATGGATATGATAGGATGTAAGGACAGGATGTGAGGATAGGATATTCTGATAGGACAGATGGAAGCATAAGGAAAATAGGACACAAGGTAGATAATGATTAAGCCCTCTATGAATGGTGCCTATTGCTAGGTTTTCACCAAACATACTTATACAAGGTGCCACCAAGGGTGGTTTTCACCATAGGATGGATTATTTCTCTTTACTATTTTTTTGGACTTTTTGGACTTTGATTTTTTTTGTATTTTTGCTATTTTTTGCTATTTTTTGATTTTTCTAGGTGGGATAACCCAACTGACCTAGGTATAAAATATTTTAAGGTGCATGATGTTGATAGGATCTTCCAAGGGTTCCCCCTTAGGTGTTGCAAGCTGATATGTCCCAAAACCATATTTTCTTGTGACAACATATGGACCCAACCAGTTTGCTTCAAACTTTCCCTTCTTTTCTCTATCTTGTTGGGTGCGTTGGTTCTCCTTCAAGACTAGATATCCAACATTGAATTGGTGGGGTCAAATATTTTTATTGTAATTTCTCCTAAGATGGTACTGATATGCTTGGAGATGATTGTAGGCCTTGATGCATTTTTCATCCAGGAGTTCCAGTTGACTTAACCGTGTGACTCGAGCATCTTCATCACTAATGAGATTCTTCAAAGAGATTCAAAGTGATGGGATCTTGACCTCAATCAACAAGATGGTGTCAATGCCATAAACGAGGGAGTATGGGTTAGCACTAGTGGTGGTGCAGATGGATGTGCGGTACGCCCAAAGGGTGGGATTGAGATGAAGGTGCCAATCTCGACTAGTGTCATTGACCACCTTTTTAAGGATTTTGATAAGAGTTTTGTTGGTTGCTTCAGCTTGGCCATTACCCTGAGGGTAATAGGGGGTGGACCAATGATGTTGGATATGATATGTCTCACAAAGGTGTTTCATATACTAGTTTTTGAAGGGCTTACCATTGTCGGTGATGATGGTGGAGGGAATACCATATTTGTAGAGGATATGGAAAAGGATGAATTTGGAAATATGAATATCGGTGATTTGGGAGAGTGAAATTGCTTCCGCCTAATTAGTGAAGTATTCAGTGGTGGTGATCATGAAGGTATGACCATCAAATGATGGAGGGTAAATCTTGCTGATTAAGGTGAAACCCCATTGTGAAAAAGGCCACAGTGCAATGATAGGATGCAAATCTTGTGCAGGAGCATGGATTAAATATGCATGTTGTTGGCACGATACACATTTCTTCACAAACTCACAAATTCCATGCTCCATAGTGGGCCAATAGTAGCCTGTTCTTAGAATATTTTTTGCTAAGGCTATTCCATTAGAATGAGATCCACAGACACCACTATGCACCTCATTTAATGCAACATGGGATTTTGATTCATTGAGACATTGAAGGAGAGTGCCATCATACCCTCTATGATAAAGCATATCTCCCACAATTGTGTATTGGGAAGTGCATTGGATGAATGATTTGTGTTGATTATGGGTAAGATCAGGTGGGAGGATGTCATCATGGAGATAAGCATAAATGTTGTGATACCAGGGTGATTTAGGACCTAAAATATTACACACCATCTCATTGTCAGGAACATCGTACACTGAGATTAATAGTTACTCAATGAGGAACTCATAATCTGTTTGATCCTCCCTCATGGTGATGAGGGAACCAATTGTAGCCATGGCATCTGCTGCCTTATTCTGCGCTCTAGGAATTTTCTTAAACTAGATGTAGGTGAAATATCTCTTGAAGTCATCCACCATGTGTTTATAAGGAAGCAACTTATCATCCTTAGTTTGAAACTCATTGTTGACCTATTTGATTATCAATTGAGAATCACCAAAGATTCAGAGATGAGTGATGTTCCATTGGACTATGATTCTGAGGCCTATGATTAGAGCTTCATATTTTGTGATGTTATTTGTGCATGGAAATTCTAGCCTGAATGACTTTGGAATGTAATCAAATTTAGGGGTGACGAAGAGGATACCCACACCAGCTCCATTGTGCGTATATGACTCATCAAAATAGAGCGTCCATGTATCTGACTCTGAAACTGTAACAACCCCTTCATCAAGAAAATCAACTACTAATGGATATGCGCCTACCAAAGGAGCCTCGAACAATTGATCTGCTATCACTTGTCCCTTGATTGCTTTACGGTCCACATATTCTATGTCAAACTCACTTAGTAGCATAACCCACTTGGCCATGCGGCTAGCTAATGATGTTCTGCATAACAAATACTTGAGTGAGTCAAACTTTGATATGAGCTTGATAGGATGACTATGCATATAATGACACAAATTTTGTGAACTGAAAACAACTTCCAAGCAAGCCTTTTCCATGGGTGAATATTTGATCTCATAGCCCACAAGTGTGCGACTGATATAATAGATGGAACGTTCCTTGGAGGATTCATCATGTTGTGCCAACAATGCCATAAGTGCAACTAATGTATCTGAGATATATAGCAGGAGTGGCTTACCTAGAATGGGAGGCATTAAAATTGGTAGATTGGTTAGGTACTCCTCAATCTTGTCGAAGCCTTGTTGACACTTTGGATCCCATTTGAAGGTGATGTATTTATGCAAGAGGTGTGTGAAGGAATGGATTTATCAATAAGTTGGGATATGAAGCACCTGATAGACTATAGCTTTCCTTGCAAACTTCTTAATTATCTCAGGTTGCGTGGTGGAGGTATTTCCATTATTACTTTGACCTTAGCCGGATCCACTTCAATGCCCCTTTTGGATACTATGAAGCCTAATAACTTACCAAATGTGACACCAAACACACTTTTTGGGATTCAAGTGAAGCTTGTACTGTTCTAACCACTCAAATATTTTCCTTAGGATCATGGGATGTTCTTCTGTTGTCTTGGATTTCCCTAGAAAATCATCAACATAATCTTCCATTATGATATATGGATGAGGTCATGGAATATAATGGTCATTGCATGTTGGTAAGTTTCCCCTGTGTTCTTGAGGCCAAAGGGCATGAAATTGTAGCAGAAAGTGCCCTAGGGGGTAGTAAAAGTAGTCTTATGCTGATCTTCAGGTGCGATTATAATTTGATTGTAGCCAGAAAAGCCATCCATGAGGGATAGCATAGAATGTCCTGCCATAAGATCTACCAACATGTCAATGTTAGGGAGCGGGAAATCATCCTTCAGGTAAGATTTATTAAGATCTTGAAAGTTTGTATAGATTCTAATATTCCAATTTGGCTTAGCCACAAGCACTATATTGGATATCCAGTCAGAGTAGTCAATAGGTCTTATGAATCTAACCTCTAACAGTTTTTCCAGTTCTTTCTTGACAAGTGGGGCCACTTGGTGATGCATTTTCTGAGCTTTTGTTTAATTGGTTTTGCATCCAGATGAACGTCAATATGGTGCACTACCAATGCGGGATCTAATCCTGGCATATCTGAATAGGACCATGCAAAGTTAATGATCCCTTCCTTTAGTAAATTGACAATGATGGGATATTCTTCTTCTGACAATGACTTGGCCACATAGGTGATTTTGGGCTCTTCTTCTATTCCTAGATTAAATTCTTGCATTTCGTCGATAAAAAATGAAGACCATTTAGATAAATGAGCTCTGACAAGGGGAAGATGAACATCCCCATCCTCCAACGCCTTATAGAGGTTTTCATTATCAGATACACCCTTTATTTTAACTTTTGACAAGTCAAGAAGTGCCCCAGGGAGGTTTTCACTAGATGACTTTTTTTTTTTTTGTTTCTTCTTGTTTTTGTGGTTAGGGTGTTCATCTTCCCCCAATCCCATGAGATGTATGTGTCCACTAAAGGAAAAGTGTTTATAGGTGCGCTACCTTGTAGGCCCAATCAATAAGGTCGGGATGACAGAGGAAAAGGCTGATGGTAAGGATCGAGGTGGAATTAAAGAGAGAAGGGAGGTCTATGCCATCATATGAGAGTATTATGGCTTCTTCTTCAGGTATATCTTTAAGGAAATCATTATGTGAGTTAACATTATTGGAAGTGCTAGTGGATGATGCAGGAACATTTTTATTTTTGTCATAGCCTAAGCCCAAATGTCTAGGTCACACAGGTGTCTCAATGGGCTGTAATATTCCATGTTCCTCTACACCAAAGCCTCCCCCTTGATAATTTTATTTTTTTGCTAACTTTGATGCACGGGGATAAAGCTCTTGGAATTATTCAATGAGAGGGGGTGATGGCTCGGGTTCTTCTCTATAAACCCATTGACTGATGTCCTCATTTGTCGGATCTTGTTGTGTTCCTAGGGACAAGAAAGTGGTAGAACCCATGTTCTTAGAACTAATAGTTTTTGTCTTCACTTCTTCCTCTTTCGATGCGAACTAAGAAGGTTGATTGTAGGTGAGGAGATGGAGGTATGGTTGGCACATTAAGAGCCGTATGCATCTCATATTCTCCACAACCTTTGTTGATGATCTTGACCTTGGTAATGGTGGATTTGGATGCGGTGGATGATGAATTGGAGGATGGATTGGAAGACAATGCCTGAGGTGCCCCCACTTTTACTCTTGGACAATGTTGGGAGTGAGGGAAGGAAGCTTCTATAGCATGACAATACTCAAAGGGTTGTGGGTCTGCATGAATGGTTACTTCAACCCCATTGTATGAGAACTTTAGGCATTGGTGATAGGTGGATGGAATGACCTACATGGCGTGGATCCATGGTGGGAAAAGGAGAAGGTTGTATGGGAAATACAGATTAAGAATGTGGCATGTGGTGTATTGCATGATGGGGCCAACCCGAATAGGAAGACAAATAATACCTTATGAGTCCCTTTTTGAATTATCGTAGGCCTTGATTGTAATAGTTTTATTATCCAGGTCAGCATGAGTATATCCTACCTATTTTTTAAACTTTAATGTACATAGATTGAGGGAATAACCATTATCTACCAAGACCTGTTTCACCTTATGGTGGGTGACAATGACCTAATATGCAGGGCGTGGTTATGGGATGGATCGATTGGCAACATATCATTCTGATTGAATCCCAGTTGGTAGGTGGTGGATAAATGTTCTACTAGAGCTTGAAACTGGGTAGGATCTATGTCGTTGGAAACATGCATATCCTGAAGAGATTTTGTAAGCATTTCTTGATGAATTGGGGAAGACCTAAGAAAATATAGAATGGATATTTGCGTTGGGGTCTTACCAAGATGGTCAATAATATTGTATTATGAGATCATAGGAGCAGGTTGAGATGAAGTGGAATCCCCAGGAACTATTATGCGGGTATGACGTGTAGTAACAACACATCGAGGGTATTTTCCTTTGACATGAATCATAGATACGTGAGGATCCACTTGATTGATGCACATAACAATACTGTCATAATTATATGACACATTCTTATGGCTGATGTTATTGGTGCTGTTATTCTGGTTGTTATTGCTAGACCTGGGATTAGCATTTGAGGTACTGGGACCTTGATTGTGCTTAGGGAAGGTGTTCTGATATATCTGTAATTGAGCATTGGATGATGTAGCCTGATTTGCATCCACTATAATGATTCATCGATCTATAAGATCTTGGATATAAGTTTGAAGTCCTTGACATTTATTAGTGGAGTGACCTTTAATCTTGTGAAAATCACAATACTCATTTTCCCTATACCAGGCGGGTTTGGGCTTTGACTCATCAAAAGGATTTGTCATAGGATAAGTGATTGAATAATTTTCTTGTAGCAACCTCTTGAAAACAACATCTAAAGGTTCTCTTAAAGGAGTGAATGAGTGCTTGTTATTCCCTTGATTGTATTGATTGGACTATTGGGGAGGACGAGGTGCACCATGTGGTATAGATATTACATTGGAAACTGATTGTGGATTAGGGACATACTATGATCTTTGTGAAGTGTTAGCTACTTGGGAGTGTTTGGTGTCAATGACACCATCATTGATAGCATTTTTGTTCTTGTTCTAGTAGCGAGATTTATCTCCAGATGACTTATCCTTATCTAGATTAAAGATCTTGATTTTCCCCTTAGCGATGAGGGCCCTCTTGATGGTAGTGCCCTTATCAATGACTCTGGAAAAAGTGGTAATGCAATGGAGGCATAGATTATGATCTAGTTCAGGGTGAGCATTGGAAAAAAAGATGGTTACCAAATATTTCTCATTGAGATGGGATTTTAGTCGACTAGCCAAGGCTTGCCACCTTTGTAGGTAGCTTGCAAATGTTTCTCCCTCACGTTGGCTATCTTTCAGGAGATGTAAGGTATCAATGTCCCTCTCCAAATTGAAGGAGAAGTGTGCAATTAATTTTTCTGATAGATCTACAAAGGAAGAAACTAACCCCTTAGGAAGACCCATGAACCAGTCTAGATCTTGCCCCGTTAAACTCCCGGGGAACAATCACATAAGGTAGTTGTCATTATGCATGACCTCCTGAAAATGTGTGTAAAATTCTTGCAAATAGTTCCTATGATCTCCCCTTACCTTGTACTTATCAAATTTAGGCATCTTGAAATGCTTAGGAAAGGGTATGAGTGAAATTGAGGCATCAAATGGATAAGGGAAAAACTCCTCAAATTTGTAGGACTTCTTAGATGTACCAGCCCTCAGGTCCTTGAGGGAAACTTTTATCTATTCCCACTCTTTATTGATGAGTTTTGAGGAGGAAGGACCTGCTGGATTGGATTGATCGTATGGGAGATATTGATGATGTGATGGAGGTGGAGGCGGAATGGATTGACCATATGATGACAAAGATGGATATGCTGGGGTTTGTTGGTATTGATTAGGATATGTGGATTGAGGATTGACATATGCTTGTTGGTATGATGGGGGGGCTTGGTAATATGAGGAAGAGGCACCCTACTGATATGATGGTTGTTGTTGGGAGTAATATGGATTGGATTGGTAATTGTAGGTTGTTTATTGTTGGGAAGCATAGGGAGGTTGTTGTGGATTGGATTGCTGGTAGTAGGTGTTTTGCTATGATTGCGAGGGATTAGCATAAGACAACTATTGTTGGGATTGTTCCTAATTATAGTAAGAATAATTGGGGTTGGGATTGGATGTGGTGTTTTACTAATAATAGGTGCTTTGGGGATGATATAGGTATTGGGAAGCAGAGTTTCTTGGAATTTGCTGGGAGGATTGCTGTGATTGTGTTAGGATTTGTGAGTGCTAAGGGGGTTGTTGGTAGGATGGTGGTTGCTATTGAGGAGGTTGAGATGGGATTTGTGAATGCTAAGGGGGTTGTTAATAGGATGATGGCTGCTAAGGTGGTTGCTGATAAGATGGTGTTTGCTATTGAGAAGGGGCTTGTGAATGATGAGTAGGTTGTGATAAATTACTCTACTATTGGTGCGAAGGGGGTTGTTGATGTTGTGGCATAACTTTTGCATGATGTGGAGGTTGTGAAGAAATTTTGATATGTTGTAGAGGTTGTGACAGGGGTTGTTGCAATGGTTGTGATGGTACATGCTGTGGATTTCCTTGGGACTGATGCAAGGGTGGGCGACTGCCTTGAGGCAGCTATTGAGATGTGAATGGTGGTGGCGGTAATTTTGATGTGTGTGTGGTACCAGGAGGTGGAGGTGGCATAGTGAAAGATTATGAGAATTTCCCTCTGTATTCCCTAAAAGATGACTTGATTGATTCAAGGAGAGAGGTGGTGCAAATGGTATAGGGGTTTGACCTTGAGGGATTTTCATGCCTTACAGATTGGGAGGACCTTGTGGGTGACCAAGCCTAAGAGGATCATTAGGATCAGGGTGTTGAAAAATGAGGTGTTTTCTTAGCTTAATACTCTATAAAACTTTAATATTGCTGATCTAAGTAAGCTTTTTCTTTGTTACATATATTCTTTGTGGGTGATTATCTTGATTAATCCATTTTACTGTTGTAGAATGTAGACATAAGTTGATAGAAGAACTAGATAGGATATTAGAAATATTACACAAGATGTACCATGGAGAAACCCTTTCAGGAAAAAACTCTACCAAGAATTATTCTATTATTCAATATTTGAATTACAATAGCTCCAATTATTGCTTGAGAATGCTTCTTCTGCCTTCACCAATCTTCTTCACAACATGCAATAAAAATTCTCACAACTCTATTCAACTTGCTTGAGATAAATAGGCTTTACTTAGGTTTGTAAACTCAACATGAGTTACAATTACAATGCTCAATCCCTATCCCTAAAAGGTATGCCATATCTCATGCAAATAGGGTTATCTCATGAAGAACAATGCTAAAACATGTGCTTCATCCATTTGGGCATCCCAAACTGAAGTCACAACTCAACCTTCATTTTGTTGATAATTCCAAAGCTCTTCCTCAAAGTTGGCACCCATAAGTAATCCTACTTAACTGAGCCTTCATAAATATCTCAATGTGCAAAAGAGGTAAATCCAAGAAATCATCTTGGGTGCCCAAGTTGGCTCCAAGTGATTTCTAGTTAACTAAAACATTTACTCAACACCATTCATGCAAGAATGGTCACCCCCTGTTAACTGGAGGTAGTCCTTGTTATCTGTCATACAACTCAAGTTATTAGCCATGTATTCCAAGTTAACTAAAGCTAACTACATGCAACTCAAAATAATCAACATGCATGCAACATGCACTTGCATGCAACTGAAGATAATTGAATCATAATTGAACTGAACTAAACTGAACTGAACTGAACTGAACTAAACTGAACTGAACTGAACTAAACTGAACTGAACTGAACTGAACTAAACTAAACTAAACTGAACTGAACTAAACTAAACTGATTCTAAACTGAATGGAACTGAACTGAACTAAACTCATTTGAATTGAACTGAATTGAACTTCATGCATGCAAACATAAAACCCTAACTCCTAGGATCTTTACATGCATTTAGAAGTGTTATCTCGTACTCCAAATAGTTAACTGAATTCAAGGTGAGTGTCACCTTACCATGTGTGCACCCACATGTTCCTATTATTTAGGAATAAATACAAATATCAATTTCATGATTTATTTCATCAAAATATTAATCTCATCCTAATCTTAGTGTTGTTGAACACATTCCAAGAACTTAGGAGATACATGAAATAATTAATGTTTAGGATTTGCAATTAAATGGCATCCTATTTCCAATATTCTCCCACTTGAATTTATACATTGCAATTATTCTAAACAAGGAATAATAAAACAAGTACAAGACTCAAGGCCAATGGCCTTCTTGCACCAACTAATCAAACCATGCTAACTTCAAATGCAACCTGCATAATCATGACGCTTCCAAGAAAATGATTAAAACCAAGAGAACTTATCTGTATGGTTTCATAAGATAATCTATAACATTAATTAAAGTGTTAACTTTCTCAATTAATACCTTTCCCAAGCCTCTGTATCCAAACCGCCTCTTTGGAGGCATGCTAAACCACCAAGTGTGTTGAATTCACATTCAACCAAGATGTAGGGTCCTCGATCTTTTCTGTTGAAAAAATTTTTCTTACAGTTAACCATTCCAACAAATGTCTCTTACCATAAGAGAACTCCAACCTCACCTATTTCTCCAAGTATCCATGAGGACCTGTAACCAACCAATCCATGCCAAACTCCAAATTCAACACAACACTTTCATGAAGTAATCAAGCAAATGATTAATGTACCCAATACTTAAGAGAACTACAGAAGATCAATGCCAAAGCTCCAATCATGAATCAAGAACATAAACATGACATCCATGATCTAACCATCTCCTCCTAGGAGATCACATGCACCATAACATATATATACATCTTGGTCTCAAGAGAACATGTAATATTCCAAACTCTAAATGCGTATCAAGAGTAAACCATGGCATAATAGCAACCACTCTATACCAATAAAAAACTATATCCCCAATCACATGAAGATAACCTTACCAATGATGCATCCAAGTCACTGCCAAAAACTCCCACTGAACCATGGTACCAAGTTACACATGGCATTGTTACTACCATCCTCTTCATGAAGATCACTATATCCTACCAAAGCTCCCACTAAATTGTGATACCGAGCCATACATGGCAACAAGATAAACATGAAACCATTATTGTCAAAAGCATATGGAATTTCAGACATTTCCTTATGATTAAAATTATCATAACATGTACTATGCCACAACTCTAAACCTCTAATCAAGAGTATACCATGACATAATAACAAAACCATCCTACAACCAGGAATCCGCTTCATTTCCAAATGCTCCCACTGAACCGTGATACTAAGCAATCCCATGGCATCATGATGCACATAATCAAAACCACATTTCTGTCATAAGCTCACACCAAAACCTATGGATCCAAGCTCTCAATGACACATGATAACAATATCCTCTAAAGCAAGAATATATACCTCCTGCAACAAACTATTTTTCCAAAATCAGGAAATAAAAAAAGTAATAAAAGCTCCCACTAAGCCAAAGAACCTCGAATCTTTTAAGAGAAAGGCATCCCAATACTCTACTCCAACCTCAACTCTGATACAAATGTTGAAAAAATGAGGTGTTTTCTAGCTTAATACTCTATAAAACTTTAATATTGCTGATCTAAGTAAGCTTTTTCTTTGTTACATATATTCTTTTGTGGGTGATTATCTTGATTAATCCATTTTACTATTGTAGAATGTAGATAGAAGTTGATAAAAGAACTAGACAAGATATTAGAAAGATTACACAAGATGTACCGTGGAGAAACCCTTTCGGGAAAAAAATCCACCAAGAATTATTCTATTATTCAATCTTTGAATTAAAATAGCTCCACTTGCTTGAGAATGCTTCTTCCGCCTTCACCAATCTTCTTCAACCTCGCAATAACAATTCTCACAACTCTATTCAACTTGTTTGAGATAAATAGGCTTTAATCAGCTTTGTAAACTCAACATGAGTTACAATTACAATGCCAAGCCCTATCCCTAAAAGGTACGCCATATCTCATGCAAATAGGGTTATCTCATGAAGAACAATGCTAAAACATGTGCTTCATCCATTTGGGCATCCCAAACTGAAGTCACAACTCAACCTTCATTCTTTTGATAATTCCAAAGATCTTCCTCAAAGTTGGTGCCCATAAGTAATCCTACTTAACTGAGCCTTCAGAAATATCTCAACATGTAAAAGAGGTAAATCCAAGAAAGCATCTTGGGCTCCCAAGTTGGCTCCAAGTGATTTCTAGTTAACTGAAACATTTACTCAACACCATTCATGAAAGAATGGTCATCCCCTATTAACTGGAGGTAGTTCCTGTTATCTGTCATACAACTCAAGTTATTAGCCATGCATTCCAAGTTAACTGAAGCTAACTACATGCAACTCAAAATAACCAACATGCATGCAACATGCACTTGCATGCAACTGAAGATAACTGAACCATAACTGAACTGAACTAAACTAAACTAAACTGAACTGAACTAAATTGAACTGAATTAAACTGAACTAAACTGATTATGAACTAAACTAAACTGAACTCATCTGAACTAAACTGAATTGAAATTCATGCATGCAAACATAAAACCCTAACTCCTAGGATCTTTACATGCATTCAAAAGTGTTATCTCTTACTCTGAATAGTTAACTAAATTCAAGGTGAGTGTCACCTTACCATGTGTGCACCCACATGTTCCTATTATTTAGGAATAACAAAAAAATGTCAATTTCATGATTTATTTCATCAAAATATTAATCTCATCATAATCTTAGTGTTGTTGAACACATTCCAAGAACTTAGGAGATACATGAAATAATTAATGTTTAGGATTTGCAATTAAATGGCATCCTATTTCCAACACAGGGCCTTGAGGATTGTTAGGATTGGGTGCAACACCCATTACTAAAATTGGGACGCAGGTGGATGGAAGTTGATAAAGCACAACATTGCCAAATCTTGGTTGGTACCATGCATCTTGTGGTGTGATTTGGGGGACTTGTGGAATTGATGAACTAGGATTCAGATCTTGTGGTAGAGAAAGGGGTGTAATATTGACATATTGTGATAATTCAAACCCCGACAGTGGCTTGATACCCTTCATGAGTAACGTGGCGAGGATTTTATCCCCGTGCTCATCGAGAAGACAATCTATCATTTGCACATTAGTGGGGTTGATAAGATATTCATCGACTGCGAGCTCAAGTTGGTTGACCATGCTTTCCATCGAGGGAGATTGGGTATGGATCTCAGTGTTTGATAAGGATGATCTACCATTGGTGGGTTGATCTTAAGAATGAGCACCTTGGGACTGTTATTCCATGAGTTTATTTGCTTGATATCGGGTAATGGGCATGAAATTGCAAAATGACTAGATGACTAAGATGGCACTAAGCCCTAAGATGTACTTAATTGATGTTCTAAAATGATAACTAAAAGGATTGCTAAGATGGTAGATCGATCTATTGGAGGATTGATGGGATGATTTGGATAATTGATTAGATTGGATTTAATTGGGTTGATTGATTGGATTAGATGATTGATAGGCTTGGATGATCGATAGGATTGGATGACCAATTAGATTAGATTGATGAGACTAACTCTTAACTAAGTTCAGGGGCTAGACTTGATGATGTGTGATACTGACGATTGAATTGGATTATAAAAGGATCGTCATGAAACATAATATACCTCACGATGAGAGGAGATTGATAAGGCTACAAGGGATTACTGAATCAGGATGAATGACAATCCTAAGTGAGTGTGGATGATGATGATTAGGGTCAATTACCTAACCCAATTGGATAAGAATCCCCTAAAATTAAGTCAAAAGGATTCAAAATAATGAACTGATGATGGATATGCAATCCAGAGATGTCTTAGGATGCACCTATGTGATCGGATTCAATATTTGATGACTTTTAAAGAATGCAGACGAACTAAAATGATGATTATAGGTAGATGGATGATGATAATTTTTTTTTGATCGCAGAAATGGACTCAGAAAACAACAGGCTTTCAATGGTCCAAAGGATTAAGTCTCAAGTTTTTTGTATGAGAAGTGGATTCTCCTCTATGTATGACAAGTTTTCCCCTCTGAGTGACGAGATCGCCTATATAAAGGTGAGTAGAATCGCCTTTGTGTAACACAAGTTCACCTATGCAGGTAGCAGGATCGCCTATGTATTTCGATGCTAGAAAGAAACAGGTAGGAACGAGACATAATATTGCCTATGGTTTAGGATCACAACTTTCAAGGTATAGATGACATGAATGCTTATCAATGTAACAAGATCACGGCCTCGATGTACAAACAGTGAAAAAAATGCCCATGACGAGATCGCCCATCGATTTGAACAAACTCATCATCTTTAGACTCCGTACGCATTACGGATGATATGAACAAGATACAAAGATTGCCCCTATAGAAAAATCAAGTCTTCACCGTATTCTTAAAGGATGCAATGTTAGGATATAGGAGATCGAGGATTATTGAATCCCACAAGAAAATTCACCCCTGACAAGGATGAGTTTGCTTGAAGGATGACTAGACCAGACTTGAGATGTAGAATTTCCCCTTACATGGTAGGATTTCCTATCCACAATGCAAGTTTTCCCTTGTGAGAAGAAAAATCACCACTGAGGGTAGGGGCAGACTATGGCAAAGGAAAAAAATAGAAGAAACAACAAGCAAGGGGCAAGACTGACTCAAATTTATGATAAGCACTAGTATCACACAAGAAGATACTCCAGACAAAAAAACCCTAAAATTAGTATTATGGGTTTGCTAACTCGATGTAGGACCACCACTTTGAGGGGACACCCCAAGGTTAATACTCCATGATACTGGGGTGGTTCTCTTGATCACCCTTTCTCGTGAAGGCAGATAGCTAGAGATTTAGTGGCACAGGGTCATCAACAGATGCCACAGGCTCACCTTCACTCTCTCTCTAAGAGAATATCGTAGTCCACCATGAGGATTTCTATCTCAACCCAAGGGAGTACATGGTGAGTAACTTCAAGGTACAGTGTGCATCCCCTGCACTACACCAAGCCGCAGCTGAACACGAGTCTCTATCTAGGTTGAACAAGCTATCTCACATTTCCTTAATACACCAAGAGGGTGCATGAGGCACAACCATGAACACCAGCCCATCACAAGCATGGATTGGGAGTCCCAGTGAGGTACTAGAAACTCGGACCAACCCTGCACATCTTATCTAGGTATCACCCTAGCTTCGATGCTTCGCTAGACATGACATGAATGGATCAGGGTACAACTTTCATTCTCGCCCCTTTATATACCCCACCGGTAACATGTGGTTAGAATCATCCCCCAGGTGATGAAATCCCAGGAAGGTCCCACTAAGGGAAGGAAATACTAGAAATTTTGGCTAGTCCCTAGGCTCACACATAGTGCAAGGGGAGAGCTTACACGCACTAGCACTTCCTAGGTAGACTGGACTAGATTGGAATGAGTTGATATTTCTCGTCACCTAGGATCACCAAAAGGTGCAAGGGGAGTGGATATGTCAACAATCCGCTCCCAAACACAACAAACAAATTAATTAACCCTTTAATTAATCTACATGTGCCTAAATTAGTACAAAAAAAGACACACAGACAGAGCTAATCTAGGGGTCTTTGATCGATCATCTTGCAATAAATGTATCAGCAATTTTCACCACTGGTCTTCATCAAATGTGAGAGACAAGCTGCACAAATTTTTAGTTGAATGCCACAGTCATAGACAACAAGTTAGCTGATTAGTATCCAAAACCGAAATCAAATTAAAGCTCAAATTAAAAATTTTAAGGTTTTGGAAAACCACAAATTCTCCTATGTGTAGAGAAAATTCACCTTTGTCTATGATGCAAGTTCTCCTTTCGCATGTAGAGGCAGGATCGTGTTCACCTTTTGGATGGAGGGGAATATGTGCTTACACCTCTGTAACTCTAGTAAGTTCGCCTTTTCTTTAGTAGATTCGCCCGTTCGGGTTGTCCTATGTGTATTTTCCTTTGGAATTGGTGGTTTGGACTATTGGATGTAGGTTTTCCCTTTCTTTGGAAGGGTGGGAGTGAGTTTTCCTGTGTCTACTTTAGGTCCGCCTCTACGTCAAGCAAGTTCGCCCC
>VDFB02059176.1:0-24640 GCA_007258455.2 Sequoia sempervirens
TTATTAAAATAATCAAGGTCAACCTTGAACATGGTTCCAAGTGCACAAAGCTCCAAAAGAACCTTTTCAATCTCCACCCTTCATCAAAATTTGATCAAAACTCCACCCTCCATCTCTCCTCCATCCTTGCCCTAATCATGTACACCAATCACATGATGTCACTCGTCATCTTCTCATTCTTCCTTACATGAGGATCAACCCTAACCCTCCATTTCACAAGATCTAATCTCATCTATCCATCCAACTTATCCAAAATCTATCAATTGATCCATTCACAAGCCATTTTCAAGGAAGAAGATTGGATGCAACAAGGTTATGTTGCAGAAGTAAGTAACTACATTCACTTTAATCGTCAGCCAGCCACATGAAGCACAACACTTAGATCATCAAATGTTTGTGTGGTGAGAGGTTTAACATTTTTTTGTCATTGTTTACATTCCTTTTGCTCTATCAGAGGTGCATGCTTGATATAGGGTAGGGTGCTTGTTTCCTATTGTTTAATCCTATATTTTAGTGTTTACAATTGATACCAAGGTGAAGCAATTAAAGAACAAAAACATTACAAAGTATCTAGTTCGTTGGAAGAATCTAACTGTTGAAGATGCTAATTTTGAAGGTTCAAAGGTCTTGGAGCATCCAAATTTGCATTGATTGAGGGCAAGCAATTTTGGGAAGGGCAGACTTCTAATGTACCTTATCCTAAGTGTGAGGATGTCTAAGTCACTTTCTAGCCTTGGACAAGATTTAAGACTTTTTCGCATATTGGCATTCCTTCCCTTCATTACTCACACCCTACCTCCTACTTCCTTCTCCTTTGTGGGCCTTTAGACTTATGTCTCCCCATTCACCTGGCATCATGGTTCCCCAAGCCCTGTTTCTCCACTCACACAATCCTCTTTGGACTTTTGGGGCTTTTTATGACAACCTGCCTATGCAAAAGTGCCAGCAAGGTATTTTGACACCAAATCCCCAAACCCCTACCATATTGCTCTTGTCAACATGAAAATCCCAAAACTCCTCTCAACATGCAAAGCCCTGTACCCCTATCATGTTGCATCCTAGCACCTTGAAATCCCATTCCCTGAACCCCCAACATCAAGCCTTTGAAGTATTCTCTACTCGTTTTGCTAGTGAGTGTTTCTGCAAACCCCCATCTCCTGGCATGCACTTTCATTGATCCTTGCCATTCAAACAAAAGAACTCACAAATCATCAAGGGCAACCAAGGATGCCATTAATGGGCCCAAATTTGAACATAAAATGGTAGAAAACTCTCAAACAACTCTCATGTATGGGCCCACATTAGGTCTTCAACTCCTATATAAAATAGGCAATTTCATCAATTTGGATCATCTTTCATCATCACACCACCACACCCAAGCCCTAGTTCAAATATTCGCATTCAACTATTGGATCTAAGGACAAGAACCCTTACATATAAAGATTAAAAAATGAAAACCCTTTCGTTTCTAGAGGGCAACTTCCTACAGAGGTTGCATTAGTGCTTCAACTTGGATGACTACAATGGTGTTTTGAATATTTCAGCAATTTGGTCATTTTCAAAATATCTTTGTAATCATAGCAATCTTGATTATCAACAAATATTTGTAGCAGCAAATCTATGTAATCATTTGATTGAAATGTGTGAATGAAACACTTTGTTCTAGCTAGTTTATATGTGTGAACTTATTTATTTTATGGGGGCATTTCAGATCTATATATTTTATATAAATATTTTGGCTGATTTCATTGTATTATTTCAAATATGAGCAATTTTTATTAATACTTTAATTAAGGGTCATTACATGAGCCAAAAAAAATGAGAAAGTTGTAGGCTTAATTGGGGAAAAAAACTCTGCTTACATATCCTGAACTATCAGGGAAAACTGCAAGTCATTGTAGCCAATAATACAGCTTTCAAGTTTTCAACCATTCAATTTTAATGGAAAATGAGATGTACAACAACTTTTCATAAGGATATCTCCTCAAGCAACTAAAAATCTGAGGCTATTTAAGCAAAAGGTTGTCTTTACATGTTAGAGCTAGGTGTACACAGTTGTGTAAAGATGTCAACTCTTTACTGGTTGGAGCTCAGTTTCTGTAAAGTTCCTTGCCAAATCTGCCCTTAATTTTCTGATTTTTGATGTTTGGGAATTTCGACAAACACTTGTCTTGCAAACTGTTTCCAGCTGGTAAATGTTTCATGTTTTGTTTTTCTCATTTTGAGTGATGATAAGATGCATAAAAGACTTAACTAACTATGCCCAATGACTCCAAGTGCAATTAGAATGCAATGCAAGTATTTTTATGATTTTTCAATGATATGATCACTGAAAACTTATGCAAATATGCAGCTACAGCAAATTGGCATTTTTACAAACACTTCATATACAAACTCCATGATGAATTGTATTGCCAATAGAAAACTCCAAACTGATTATTAATGTTGCTAATGTCATTACAGCAGATCGCCCTCCAGAGAGTGACGAATTTACAATATAGCTCAAGCGCCCAAACAATGCAAATGATGACAGCGATTCAATGATATTAATTAAGAAATGCAATTACATGTATGGCAGCGATTTCACTACCACAGACCAGCAACTAATGCAACTGAAAAGGCAACTAAGTACAGATTTCTTTATTTGAAATGAGAACCTGATTTTGACGCCACGATGAAGAAGAGAGAGTAACATAAAATCCAGTCGAATGCTTGCAAAATCGAACTTGCTGGCAGTGATTGGATTGCTGGGTGAAGTGTGACCTCCTCTACACAAAATCGGACCTGAATGACCTCCAATCAAACTGAATATTTCCTTCAAACTGTAGCGCCACTAATGCTTATGAAAATGCAATTTTCCTTCAATAAAATCGACCCTCCAATGATGAAGTCAATATGATATAAACTGAAAGATGCTCTTCAACTTCAAGCTAAAAATCGAACTGTTGATGACTGCAAATATTCCTCAAAATTTCTGCAATTATTTCCTATAAAAATCGACCCCTTCAAGACTGAAATTGTTCACCAAAAATTCAATGCCTCTTCCTCAAAAATCGATTTTCTCCACGTCTCCAAATTTTGGTCATAGACCATTAAATTTTGCCCAAATAGAAGACTAAATTATCTCCCTCTCAAATTTCCAGCTAGGGTTGATGTTGCACAACCGAACCTGGTATCCTAGAGTCTTCAAACCCTTAGACAATGCAAGCATACAAGCTCTCACCACACAGGTATGAAAATAGAATAACTCAAGACATGATGAAATGGCTTGCAATCGGCTCCTTATAAAGAATTCTCAATCACCTCCAAGAAGCTTCTAGAAAATAATATTATTTTATTCTCAAAGTGACTTTATAATATAACATTTTATTTTAAGTCACTTTATTAAATTAAATAATATAAAGCTATCTTATGATATTATTTTATTGAGATAACTTTACAAATAATTAATTTAATTATTATTCCCTTATTTCTCCTTTTAGCCTTTCGGGAATAAATAAAGGCTAAAACGATCTTCGGATGGCTACTGAGAAGAGGACATTATAGTTTCAGGTGCTCTCATTATTTGAGTACACAAGGAAATATTTTCTATGTAATTCTAGTGGTTATCTGATCACAAATGTAAAAAGATTCTGCTCTTAGATTTAATATAACATGCATTTTTTTAGAAATGAAAATAAATTCTTGTTTAGCTAGAAACATCTGAGACAAAGTTTAAGATAGAAAAGTGAGTATCCAACCTCCCAAAAACAGTTTTCGAATTCATAAAATATTTTCAAAGACCAGATTAGTGTGATAAGAAGTTCAGCCTCCTAATATCATGAACCAATTTTTATATAGAATTCTCTTCAAATTGAACATTGATAGAGCCTCTAAGGGCAATCTGGAATGGCTAGCACAGATTGCCTCTCTAGAGATCACAGGGGCACCTTTCATAGACGTGCTTCCATCCTAATTTGATGAGGCCCCAATAACAAGGCAGAGGCAGTTGATCTTGTGGAGGGATTGAAGATACTCTTGGGTCTTAGATTAAGTGAGATTTCAAAAAGGTCATTGTATTCAAGGGAGACTGATGGTTACCAACACCTACAACAAAAAGTTCCTTCCCGAGCTAGAAACTCAAAAGCATCCCAAAATAAGCCAGAGACCATCTCCCAAAGTTTAATAGGGATATTGACGACAATTACTATAGAGAAGCTAATAAGCCAACAGATCTATAAGCTAATGAATGTCTCATTAGCTCCTTGTTTAGCATCAAGGTTGAGAATTGGAAGGACTTATGGGTTCTCATAGCTCTAGAGCAACTCAGGCAAAGCCCGTTTCAAAAAGTAACAACATGCTGGAAAATCAATAATTAGAACAGTACCATAGTTGAGTGGATATAGATAGGGTTGTCGTCAAGCCCAGGCCCTGAAATGTTTTGAATTGAAAACTACTGAATTCTTTTAAGGAAATGTCTAATCATTGTAAAGAGAATGTACAAGTGCAAGTTGGCGACTTATATGCCATCCTCTACTCTCTCATCTCACACTGTCCAAAGTCCCTGTTCTTCCTTGACAAATATATGTTGCTTCAAGCTCTGCTGTTGTTGTGTGATGCTGTGAGCAGTTGGGTTCATAGAGCAGAAAAGGAAGGCTGTAAGCAGGGGTGACAGGCCAAAGAAGAGGTAGATAAACCTTTGGAGGGCCTGAAACTAACAGAAGATAGGACAATCTTTTCTGTTCCAAGACTGATAACACTCTCTTCACTACCAAGAGCATGTTTGGGCCACAGGTGATGAATGATTTAGCAGTGGTGAAGCACAACAACTTGGTGGAAGATGACTTTATCTAAAAGAACCCAGATCTCATTGAAAATGAATATCTGTGCAAATGGATGGTGACCTATGTACTGTGCAATGAGGAGTTTTAATGAAGAAAGGAATCTACAAGATTGGAGGGGAAGGCCCGTCATGAGTAGATTTCTGCCTTGCTGCAGTCCATCCATTCACTCTCAGGCCGCTTTGAAGCCCCATGTAGAAGCGTTATCCGGGGCAGGTTGACTGTGTGAGGGGATTGAATGTTATCATGGATGGCGATACCCCCGGTCTTATCAGTAAGGCCCCACCACCAGTTCTGTTTTAGATGACTGAGATTTCAGTTGGAAGGGGCAAGATTTCAGAGGATATGAAGTGGGAATTGGGCCTCTGGTTGGTTGACCAAGGAAAACTTGAGGTGGCAGCCTGGATCAGAATAACCTGGGCCATGCCGCTGTAGCTATGGTGGTGGCCATGTCAAAGGGGCTGTGCTTATCCTTGGCAGAGGAGGATCTCTGATATGTCCACGCTGGACGCTTTTAGTTGTCTTGTTTAGCAAATTTCATCTTAACAGTGTATATATATGGATGCCTCATTTTAATTTCAAGACATTTTTCTTGTCTACGCAGATGTCTCTGATTTTTTTTACGAAATCAAGCTGCATTTTAATGTAAGGCTATCATTGGGAGCCATTTTGTAGATCTTACTCTGATATACTTTCCTACGCTCTGTCCAGACAGTACGTTATTTTTTTAATCTGAAAGGCACCCCAACCTTCACTTTATCAATGATTTATTGATCATTTTATCAAATGGCATATAAAGTATACACTCATATTCACCAAACAACTAATTCACCCCTGGACGACAAAAAAACCCACCCAATATTTTCCCCCAAAAAAAAACCAATAATCCATAGTGCACTCCTACCTTGACTTCGATATTCTTGAGCTTTCTGCCGCAGATCCGAAGCGAGAATTGCTGCAGCTTGAGTGCGAGCCTGCGACACAGTGGCGACAGCGTGAAGATGAGCCACAGTCCGCGGAGTGTACTCAAACTCTGGAACTTCTCTACCAGCAGCATCAAAGACAGAATTAAGCCAGGCCTTAACATCTGCAATATGAACGGTATCAAAGCTTAGCTTTCCTTCGCCTCCAGAGGGTTCCAGCGCTGTAATGAGGTCCCCCATAATTGTTATGTTCAAACCCACCACAATTCCACACTACAAAACCATCTTTGATTTCAGCTTTTCTGAAATGCGAAACAACAATTTGGCTGCTCTAAATCAACAATTCCTGTTCCAAACCCACCCTAATGCTCCATTCTGAAAATCTTATCCTGAGATCTTTACAGCTCTTGTGGACAGAAAAATCAGTACCCAAATGATGTAACACCGTTGATGACCTATTTGTTAGAACCCCACCTTAACAATCACTATCAAACCATTGTCCTGAGGCCTTTCAGCTGGTATGAACACAAAAGATGTACTCACAAGATTCAACAACATTAATCAAATCTCTGTTTCAAACCCGCCTCAATGCGGGCCTTCAGACTATGGCAGGATGCTTCTGTTTTCAGTTTTCTAAAAGTCACTCTTGAATTTGTTGAAGTTTCCACCAATCGAAATGCTTGATAAACTAGGCTGCAATTTTGAAAAGGATGTGACAAGTGATCGCGTGGAATCACGGAATGGTAAGAAGAAGCTCAGATAACGGACAATGTAAGGCGTAGATTCATTCCAGACAGCTTGGAATGCATGTACACCGTCAGTTATTTGAGCCTCTTTAGGGCAATTGAATTATAATAACGGTTATGTTGCTGAATGGGGGAAGCTGCCGATCATTCCGAATAACAAGACAGATTAATTTTTCGAAAAATTACATGGGTAAATTTTTTTAAAATTATTTCTATTGCACTTACTTTCTCAATGGTGCAGTGGGTAATAGATATCTAAAATGGGTACATGTTATCTAAATAAAAATGAAATTTGCAAGAAAAAAATTTACATTTGTTAAATATGTTTCAAGTATAGTAATGTTTTCATGTTCACTAGCATAAATTCAATTTAGAATTGAAGTTTATATAATATATATTCCACTTTAATTCTTGTGCTTATAAAATAATATTATGTCACATTCCTAGACTTGAGAAAGCCTTGAAAACTCTACCCAACTTTTAAAACCATCAATTCCCACTTCACTATCATTTCAAAGTTTTTAATAGTTTCAAATACCCTAAACTTCCAAGAATACACCTACTAGCTATGTGTTAAGAAAACCAAGTTTATGTCACATCTACTTATAGAGCTATCCCTTTTTAAGGATTTTGAACTCCACTTTAGGACCTCCCTTGTAGCCTATTTTAGTCATCATATATTTCGAACCAACCACCTAGTTGTTGTAATCCTATTAGCCCTTTTTGAATCTCAAACCATAGTTCAAGACCAACATAAATGAATCTTTTTCAAACTTTCAAAATTTAGGGACATCAATAGAATATACCCCATTTCTCTCTAGTAGCTAAAATAATTTTTGGAGTCCAAATAACACCTCTTCTAATGCATTCAACGTCACAAATCAAACAATATACCATATTGAAGATTTTTACTTTAGACTTTATTTTTTGCTTATCAATCTATGGGGAAAACATCACATTGGTCAAGAATCAACTAGTCTAACATATCTATAAACCTTCTTGGTTTGGTTTCATAATTCTTTTTCTTATCAATCCACATAAACACATTCAAGGCCAAGCTTACAAAATTAACTACTAATGGAGGGTGATCTAAAATTATGGTAGGATACTTTTGCTTCAATTCTCTACATGTCATTATCATATTTGTTGTAGTTTTAACACATCCAAATGCAAGATAAAGTAGGCTAGAATTTTGAAAAGTATGTGGACAAGTGATTGAGTGGAATAAAAAATGGTAACTAGGCACTCAAATAACAAACAATGTAAGGCATGTGTAGATTAATTTGAAATAGCTTAAAATTCATGCACATCATCAATTATTTGACCCTCTTTAGGGAAATTGAATGGTAATAATGATTATGTATGTGGATTTTGGTCCAAGCTATCGCTCAAGCCTTGTTTTCAATTTTGAATAATATGAAATGTTGTTTTAATCGCATTATGTTTATTTGAAAGTTTGTGTGTTTATTTTGACCTATTTCCTATTATCAATTACACTTACTCTTTAATGGGTACACTAATAGGTACATGTAATGAGTGTGTGATGTAACTAAATATGAAATTTGAGAAATACATGTTCATATTCGTTAAGCATGTTTCAAGTCTATATTTAAGATGTCTATTGGAATCTGGTTGAGTGATTTTTCATGTTCATTAATATAAACTTAGTTCAAAGTTGAAGTTTTTACAATGCCTACTTCACACAAACTCACATTCGCACGATTCAATACTATTAATTCCCTAGACTTGAGAATGCCTTCAAAACCCTACCCAACTTTTTAAACCATCAATTCATAGATTGACTATTATTTTAAGTTTTAGATAGTTTCAACTACCCTAAACTTCTAATCTACTACATACACTAAGCTCTATGTTGAGAAAACCAAGTGTGTGCTACATCTACTTGTAGAGATGTCCCTTTTTGAGGATTTTGTTCTACTTCAACTTTAGGAACTATTTTGTAGTCAATTTTAACTATCATATATTTCAAACCAATCACCCAACTATTGTAGTTATATTATTGTTTTTTGAATCTCAAAACAAAATTGAGGATTAGCCTAAATTCATCCTTTTCAAGCTTTAAGAAGTTAGGGACATCAATAGAATATATTCAATTTATCTCCAAAAATTATTTAAATACTTTTTAAAGTCTAAATAGGACCCCTTTTAATACACTCAACATCACAAATCAAATAATGTACCATACTAAAGATCATTTTTACTTTAGACTCTATTTTATGCATATTGGTCTACTAGGAAAACATCACATAGGTCAAGAATCAACGACCTAGTAGATTTGTAAACCTTCTTAGTTTGGTTTCAACATTATTTTTCCTTTCAATTTACATAAAGACATTTAGGGTTTTTTTTTTAGGACATGGGCTTAGGAAATTAACCAAGTAGAGAGGGTGATCTAAAACTATGGCAAGATATTTTTGTTTTGTGTTTTCTATGTGTCACTATTATATTTATTCAAGTTTTAGCCTATCAAAATGCTCGATAAATTAGGTTGGAATATGAATAGGATGTGGACAAGTGATCGTATGGAATAATAAAATGTTAACAATGTGCTCAAATAATAGAAAATGTAAGGTGTAGATTTGTTATAGACAACTTGAAGTGCATGTGCATAGTCATTTATTTGAGCCTCTTTAATAAAAGTGAATGATAATAATGGTTATGTATGTTGACTGTAGGAAGTTGTTGATCATGTCTTATTTTTGGTTTTGAATAATATGAAATAATTTTTTTAATTACATTATGATCATTTGGATTTTTTTGCTTTAATCTATTTACTAGTAGCAATTGCACTTATTGTCTAAAGGATACACTAGCTGATGTCTATAACGATTGTGTTATGTAAATAAATATGAAATTTAAAAGAAATCTATGCTTATATTTGTTAAATATGTTTCAAGTCTAGATTAAGGTATCTACTATAATCTAATTGAGTATTGTTTTTGTGTTCATAACATAAACCTAGTTCAAGGTTGAATTTTTCATATTTTTTATTCAATTAAACTCTCATACCTACAATTTATTACTATGTCACATTCCTAAACTCAAGAATGAAAATATCTTATGATAAATCTAGTTTTTGAATATTTAAGTTGAGAAACTAAATTCTAATGGTCGATGTGTCATGAGGTGTCTTGTAAATTTGGAGCTATATTAAATTTTATCTATTAAGAGCCTCATGTTTTTAACATGAGGTGACTGATGCATGAAGTGTTTAACCCAAACATTCTTAGGTATTCTAGGTAACCAAAAGTTTCATCATTGTGTCCATTTTCTTTCAATGTCTAACCAAAACATGCATATACATACATTGAACTATATCTTGCATTTGATAGTGTTAAATATATAAGTGACCTTGTTACACCTTGAACCCAACATTATTATGAACTTAAATTTATTTTATGTATGTTGAGTAATAAACATGTCAACATGTCTATCCTTAAGTGGTTATAAATGAAGTATTATGTTAATTATGATTAACTAGCATGACCACATCCTAAAATGTCATGTATTTATATGTCTAATTCCACCCAAATCACTAAGGGATATGAATTAGAATCTAGTCTCTTTCTCACATTTGGTCATTAGAGCATTCATAGTCTACTAATGACTCTTCAAACTCTAGATTTGATTCTTACTTAATCTAATCATGATCATAAAAAATAACACCTAAAACATAATAGTATAACAACTATATATACAAAAGAAGGAAAAGGGGAAGGAATTTATTACACCTATTATTTGTTAAGAAGTCCCTAAATCTCAACATTTAACACAAGGCAGTGCCATTCATTTCTCTTCAAATTCACAAAAATGATAATGCCGGTTTTAAACATGGTATTGGTCGGATGATCATGATAATAACCATCATACATGAACTCATTTCTAACAACTTGAGATTAGAATTGTAAATGAAGAGAGTATTGATTTATTAGTGGGAGGGCATTTTTTTGCTTCCACACTCTCCCTACAAATAAAATTATGCTAAATGCTTGTCACCCAAATAATTAAATGAACTACTTATAAATTTATCAATATGTGAAGATTTGGTCCATCAAATTACCACAAGTATAGCAGTGCTATTATTGCAATTAGGGGATTTATAATTGTTAAGTTGGCAAAATTGAATTCTTTATTTTTCTATATTATCTACTTACTTATTTTTCCTGCATTTGTAGCATGTGGTTGGTACCCAATTACATTGACATCTATATTAAGCCTAACTATTGGTAATAAGGGTAGAAGTTGGGTCTCATTGGAAAGCACTAGGATGGCTACCAACTATTCTAGTAGTTATTTACTTGAAATTGAATAGAATTAATTGTTAATATATTAAGGAAGTATGTTTTACTTAGATGTTTTAGTTGAGGTGAATCAAACTTAGATGTTACAATCAAGATGTGTTAGCTTACAAATACAAGAATCAGATTAACCATGACATATTCACAAATTTTAAAATCTAGGAACATAACATAAAATTAAATTTCAAACACAAGAGTTCAAGTGAAATAGATAATACAAAAACTTTATATCTAAATTGAGTTTATTTTGGTATATGTGAAAATGATGCTCAACTAGATTTCCACCTTAAATTTAAACTATGATCATGCTTAATGGATATGAAGATGCATTTATTTCAAACTTTGTGTTTATTAAACATAGTACACATAAAAAATATTTATCGGCACACCCATTGCATAGTAAGTGGCATTAAACAACATTGAATCATTTATCATTCAAGGCCAAGTGAGTTGGGATGGGTATCATTCAAATTATAGGTATTTCACCGAAGGAGCTCAAATTCCTAGATGTGTAAGGTGCATATTGATTTCAAGGAATTTGAAGTACATTCCATAGAGCTTGGAGTGGGTGTACACTATGGACCATACAAAATAATTGACAACAATTATATCATATTTATCTCTTGCTTGTAGTCTACCACATCTATTAAGGAAATTAATGTAAGCAAATACAAATTCGTAGCAAGAAATGTTTTAAATTTAAACTAGGGTAAGACTTTAAAATCAATCTTTATTGAATGCTCATTATATTTAGGTATTTGAGTCATGCCAATTTATGTGACCAAATAAGTTTAGCGAATTTATTTATAAGATTTTCTACATTAAAGTATTATTTTGTATGCACAATGTGCTTCTTTTTGAACTCTTACTCTATCTTGATATGTCATCAATTTTGACATTTAAATTTCTCATCCATCACGAATCATAATTATTAACAAAAGACTATATTAGGTAATATTCATTTGAAAATTCAAAATCAAGGAAAAGTAAATAATATTTATTCAAAAATGAGAAACCAATAATGGTCAAGGGATTCTAATATTAAGTATTTGAGTTTTATTTTATTTTTAAATTTTACATCATCTTGGCAACTATATGAAGGCAACCACAATGCATATATGAATTTATTTAACTAGTATGAATGTTTATACCAACAATTTGTTGTCTAGGTGGCTTGAGAGTTGCACCTTACAATAAATGCCATCAATTATTCAAAACAATTAATTGTATTTCCATTTACTTAGTGTTTACAATTTTCTTAGTCATGTTGAATTTAAAAAAAAATTAAGCCCCTTTTTTCTAAGTTGTACAAAATCTAATAGTAGAACACAAAACACTCAATTTAACTTTGAACATGCTAGAATAAAGACCCCAAAAAATAGAGGTACCATGTAGAGAGGTAGTTTCCCAATATCTTACCTAGAAAATATAATGGTGAACATGCTTCATTCTAGTTGGATTTATGGAATGGGTACCCACCATTAGGCAACATCCAAGACCTTCAATATGCAAAAGAAACTCTATCTATAGTTTGGGGCTCAAAAGTAAAATATTACTTTGAATACTCAAATGATAGCTATTGCATAGTGAAGTGGAAATATTCCAAAAATTAGCAAATTCCTAATGATAAAAAAAATGTTACAAAACATTTTGAAGAAGATGGTTATCTATAAATCATCTGGACTATCCAGATAAGTTAATATGGGCCCCTTCTAAGTTAGGTACATATTCAGTTAAGCAAGGATACAAGTCCATAATAAGCATTGGGGATCATATGGAAAAACAAAGAGCATACTCTTTATGTTGGAATGGCATGATTCTTCCCAAGGCTAGCTATGTTACACCCCATTGTGTTATTACCTATTTACTATTACCTTGTTAGGTTAAAATATTTTAATATATGATTGTGTTTTGTAAATGAATCTTGATGTATAACGTGATGAATGAATGTGCAGTTCAACATGATGTTTTAAATATTTTGAAGATAAAATATATGATGCATATGAATGTATTGTTATCGACTAACTATTGTTGTGATGTACTAAGTTGGATGGAAGAACAAATTCATACTTTTGAAAGAGAGGATGAGTATCATTTAGGAGAAGAACTTGGTCTGGTAACCCTTAATGAGCCTAACTGAACATACACACTCACATCCTAGTTGGTCTAAGTTGAGTCAAGTTAGTTTGAGGAATTGGTAAGTGATCTTCAGTTTTGGTTTGGGAATGTTTTGTATTGATTTATGGTTTCAGTCTTTGAATGTTCTTGATTGGGAAAATGTTATTAAGTTTGTATGTCGAGTGAAAGTTCTTCCTTGTGTGTTCATATTTATATATTAATTGATAAAGTATAATACATAGAATGTATATATGTAGATATGTATGTGTTTACGATAACTCATACATATGAGTAAATACATGCATGAGTATATGTAGGTAGACGTATCTATGCGACCTCATGAACGGATAATCCATATGCATGGGAATATCAATTGGACAAATGCGACATATATATACACACACACTTCTTGTATATACGTCGATCGATGAATATACGAATACTAGTGTTTAAGTATGGATATTAAAATGATAAAACATATATATATATATATATATATATATGATTACATATATACATACATATTAACATATGTACATATATAAATATGTATATATGATTATTTTAATATATGTGTTAATATATATATTGATTGGCAAGTAATGCATTTGATATCATGTGAATATAAATATATTTATATATATTATATTGTAATATATATACTAATGATATATATATCATGTTTTGATAAGCATTCAAAAATGTTTTGAATATAGTAAAGCACATATAATAAAGCGTTGTCATATGGAATGAAATGGCTAAGAAGTTCGTGTGCATGAAGCGCATATAAGAGACTAAGTCTCAAAGCCTTTCGCATAAAGTAATATGGGTGAACTGTTTGCACTGAGTTAATGTGCTGACTTAGTCAATATCTTGTGCATGAATAAAGGGCGCATCGATATGAAATGTAGCACCAAGTTAAAAGAAATTTGAAGCTTTTACAAGTCTGATTTGTGCTTTAAACCAACACATAAGGAAAGAGGAAGCATGAGACTAAGTGAATTTCCATGAGCTGGCTAAGATAATCGACTTAGATTGCAACTAGGAAACCTGTAAACTGTATTTTCTAAGTTTTAAACATTGTTTTCATCAAGTTATGGGCGACTCATTCTCAACTAAAGAAGTTGGACTGTGTATGTGTTGCAAACCAATGTTTTAACCAGCCACCTCTCACATTTTGAGTTGAGTTGATGCATTTGAATAGGAAGGTGGAAAATTTGTTAACTTGTTTGTAGCATTAAGATGCTCAAATTTTAGTATATATAGAGGTGCTCTCTCTACCATTTGTTACACACTTTTCATTCAAATTTCTTCATTGTTATTATGTTGTATTTTTTTGTGTGAGAGTATTCTAAGAGCCTTTGTGAGATAGAGTTATTTTGTGATTTTGCAATTATTGAGAGAATTGGTAAGAGGCTAGAGGTTGAAGATAGGTTGAACTTAGAAGCAATAACAAGTGGGCTTGTGGGATTGAGCTAGGGAGGAAATAATATCAGTTGGAGCTTTTAATATAGGCATGTTGATTTCTATTCCTTTATTATTATATGATTGAAAGGTTATTTTTTTATGGATGCCTTGTTTGGAAAAGATTGATTTAAATACGTGTTAAGTTGCTTTGGATAAACTTGCATGTTTCTTGGTTGATTCTTGTTTTGGAGAAACCTTTTCATTTTGATTATTCTTTTATATTCTATATTGGAATTTATATGATGGTGTTTATGTTCAAAGATTAATCTTTACTTGGTAAAGGTTATTCTTTAATTGTAATTATTTATTAACTTGTAGGGATATTCCAAAGGAATCCCTACAATTATTTTGTCTTATTATCTTTTTTAATTCCTTTATTAAAAATATTTGTAGCCACCTCCTTAAGAGGCTTTTGGCAATTTGCACACACATAGATGAATGGTGGCATTTATTGAGTTGGGAGTTACTTTCTAATTCTAGCTCCTCTTCTCACCTCTATATATTGAGGTGCTTCTCTCTCTCTCTCTCTCTCTCTCTCTCTCTCTCTCTCTCTCATTTTATCATTCTTAGGCATTTTTCCTCCATTCATAATATTGGGGATTTTTCTTGTGTTTTTTCCCTTATCAAATTGTTGTGTCTCCTCTTGATGGTGGTGGTGCTTGGTTTGACTACTCTCTCTTTGGTAATATTTTTCCTTCAAACAAAGTTCATTGATTAGTTCTTTCCTTGCTCAATTTATATTTCCTTTCATGATATCAAAGCCTCAATATTACTAATCTTTGTGAATTACATTGTTGAAGGTTTACCAAGTTTTAAAGGCACACCATTGGAGGCACTCTAAGAGGAAGACAAGAGCCAAAAGTTTAATCTTGCTTCTTGTCTAATCATTTTTTTTCTAACCCTTGTGCAAGATTTTTTATTTCAAGATTTATAACTTTTTCTAATTTCAAATTTCAAATTTCAAATCTATTTAATTTGTGTGCATATTCAATTTTTTGCAATTTTTTAGAAACCTCAAATAAAAGGTTATAGTTCAGTTTTTTTTTTTTTTAAATCCATTATTTTTGCATGTTCAAATTTCTTAAAAATTCAATTCTTTTTAGAGCTCCAACCCTAGTTTAATTTTTTTTTACAAAATAAATCAAAATTCTATGTATTTTCTTTTTAAAAGTTTGAAAATAAATAAATCTTAAGGTTTCATATTTGCTTTTAATATTAATCAAATAATATATATCTATTTTAAACTTTTTAAAATAACAAATAAATAAAAAAATCAAATCTAAATATTAAAGGCTCAACCCTTTTAGTAGGCCCACGAAATGTTTTACAGAAATCAATTTCAAAAGTTTTAAAAAAAAAAAAAATCTTAAAACCCCTTTAAGGTTTGTGTCTTAGCCACCCCTCTTGCCATTGCCTCCTTGTTCTTCCAAAACCGTTGCCTCTATTTGTATCATCCTTTTTATAAACTTACATTTCTATATTAAAAAAAAATCGTATCTCTTCACCTACTCTTATCTCTATGTTGCTTCTTCCTTTTTAAAAAAAATCCATTTTAACCCCACCCAAACTCCTTTTACCCATAGTTCTTTTCAATATTCATAAGGTTAAAATTTACACTATTAATCTTCTCGACACCTTTTATAGGTTTTAAATTAGTTTATTCTTCTTTTTAAAACCTTATGAAGCATGGGACAAACTCAAGACTATTTATGATAGTTCAAATGAATCTAGAAAGATTCAACTTCAAGACCAACTTGAAGATCTAAGGTATTCTGATTTCAAATCTATGGATGATTTTCTATTAAAATTTGATGCTTTGAATAGTCAATTGCATGGTTTAGGAGTAAAATTAGAAGATCTTAGATTAATTCATCTTATTCTTAAAAAATGTTTTCATAGGCAATTTCAACAATTTATTACTAATATTCATGCTCAATTAGATATTCCTTCTTTAGCTACTCAATTAACTTATGATATTTTTCGCAATTTATTAAGACAGGAAGCTAAGTTAATTCAATTTGGTAATCTTAAATCTAATGAACATGCTTTTTTGTCTAATCATATGCAAAAATTTAAGCCTCATTCTAAACAATATTGCAATAGTAAACCTAATTATAATAATGGCAATGATCTTAGGAAGAATACTAAGAGACCTCATTGCACTTATTGTAATAAGGATGGTCATTGGCAAAATACTTGTTTTAAGAAGCAAAATGAGAAAAAACCTATGAAACAAAATAATCAACAACAAAATAAACCTAATAATCATAAATTTCATAACAATGAAAATCAATCTGGACATGCTTTTACTTGTGGTTATAATATTTCTCAACCTCTTGAATGGGTTATTGATTCAGGTGCATCTCAACATGTTACTTCACATAAAGATGTTTTTGAGTCTATGCAACCTGATATGTCTAATGTTCCTCTTCAACTTGCTAATAATCATACTTGTAAAATAGAAGCAATTGGTGATGTGAATGTTCCTAATGGTAAATTGCATGATGTTTTATATGTTCCTGAATTAAAAACTAATTTTCTTTCAGTTGCTAAGCTTTGTCAAGATTATAAAATAGAATTTTACAGAGATATGTGCTATGTTATTGATCCAAAACAAAACAAGGTCATTGCTAATGCTAAATTAGGCAATGATAATTTGTTCAAATTTAATGAGTTTGCTCAATCTAGATGCTCTTTAATACCTACCATTGATTTTAATGTTTGGCATGAAAGACTTGGTCATATAAATGCTAACAATATTTCTTTAATGCAAAAGCTTAATATGGTAGATGGATTGCCTAGTATTGTTCCATCTAAAATTGTATGCATAGGATGCATGAGTGGTAAGATGCATAGGGAGCCCTTTCCACATGGTCGATCATGAAGGGAAACTCATAAGTTGCACCTAGTTCATAGTGACCTTTTGGGACCCATGGAGAATAACTCCATCCAAGGATCAAGGTATGCACTTACTTTTTTTTATGATTATTCTAGAACTTGGATCTATTTTCTTCATAGTAAGGATCAAGTTCTTGATATATTTTCTAAATTTCATAAATTTGTTGAAAGGCAATCTGGTTTTAAACTTAAAATTCTTAGAACTGATAATGGTAAAGAATATGTGAAAAATGCTTTTAATAGTTATTTGAAATCATTTGGTATTAAGCATGAGCTAACTATTCCCTATACACCTCAACAAAATGTTGTAGCGGAAAGGAAGCATAGAACTATTGTTGAAATGGCTAGATGCATGTTACATGCTAAAAATATGTCTTATAATTTTTGGGTTGAAGCTATATTTTGTGCTACTTACATTATTAATAGGACTCCTACTAAAGCTTTAAAGGATATAACTCCTGAAGAAGCTTGGTCTAGTAGGAAGCCCAATCTTAAGCATTTAAGGATTTTTGGTTCAATTGCTTATGTTCACAAACCTAAACAAAAGAGGCAAAAATTAGATCCTAAATCTTCTTATCATATTTTTGTTGGTTATGATGAACATTTTAAAGCTTATAGAGTTTATAATCCTCTTTACTAACAAAGTTAAAGTTGGCTAGAGATGTATTCATTGCTGAAAATGGTGTTCATGATTGTTCTAAAGTGCATGATATTGAATCTTCTCAAAATAAAGTTATTGTTGTGGATGATAATCTTGAGTTGAATCTTCTCTTAACCCTCCTAATGCATCTCTTACTCATAGAGATAGTGATGATGAAAATTTTGAAATTTCTCCTCATGATTCTTCTTCTAGTGATGATACTTCTACATCTAAGAGCAAGCCTAAATGGTTTAAAAATTCATGCAAGAATGTGAGGATAGTTTAGCTAGAATGAATCAATCTAAAAATAGAAAGGAAAATTATTGTAGTTATGATTTGATGTCTCAAGTTATGCATTCAAATGATCCTCAAACTTATGAACAAGCTAAAGATCAACCTCATTGGAAAAAGGATATGCAAGAAGAATATGATACTTTAATTGCTAATAATACTTGGGATTTAGTTCCCTTACCTCAAGGTAAGAATCTTGTTTCATGCAAATGGTTGTATAAAACTGAAGTTAATGCAAATAATGAAGTTAGCAAGTTTAAAACTAGATTAGTTGCTAGGGGCTTCTCTCAAGTTGAAGGTTTATATTATAATGAAAAAAAAAATTAGTAGCTAAGATGCCAACTATTAAATTAGTGCTTGCTTTAGCTTCTCATATGCATTGGCCTATTCCTCAAATGGATGTTAAAAGTTCTTTTTTAAATGGTGACACGAAATTTATATGTCTCAACTTTTGGGTTTGATTAAGGAAGGTAATGAAATTTCGCTTCCAAACTTAAAAGAAATCAATTTATGGTTTAAAACAATCTCCTAGAGAATGGTATTCTAAGATTAATGCTTTTTTTCTATCTCAAGGTTTCATTAGGAGTAAAAATGATCCAAATTTATATATTAAGCATAATGAAAATGATATTGTAATTATTATCTTATATGTTGATGATTTAATTATCACTTCTAATTCTAACAATTTGATTAGTGATGTAAAGTCTCAACTCAATCAACAATTTCAAATGACTGATTTAGGCCTATTACATTATTTTTTGGGTATGCAAATTTGGAAAACACCTAAAGTTATTTTTCTTTCTTAACAAAAATATGCTCAAGATCTCTTAGATAGATTTAAAATGAATGATGCAAAGTGTATTTCTACTCCTTGTGAATTAGGAACTAAATTAATGGTTGATATGGAAACTCCTTTTGTTGATCCTACTTTGTATATGCAATTAGTTGGTAGTTTGAATTATTTAACACTTACTAGACCTGATATTTCTTATAGTGTTGGTTTAGTTTCTAGATATATGTCTAAACCACAACAAACTCATTTTAAAGTTGCAAATAGAATTTTAAGATATGTTAAAGGTACTCTTAATTTTGGCCTTTTATGATGCAAATTGTGATTTTTCTTTAAAGGGTTATAATTGATTCAAATTTAGAGGTGATCCCAATGATGGAGATCCACTTGTGGTTATTGTTTCTTTGTTGGATCAGGTGCCATCTCATGGAATAGTAAAACAACAATCTACTTCTCTTTTCTACGTAAGCTAAATATAAAGGTTGTACAAATGCATCTAAAGAAGCATTATGGTTGAGAAGATTACTTGAAGAATTGGGTCTACCTCAAATGGATCCTACTCCTTTATAATGTGATAATCAAAGTGCCATTGCTTTAGCCAAGAATCCAATTTTTCATGCAAGGACCAAGCACATTTCTCTTTAATATCACTTAGTTAGAGAGCACATTGAAGACAAGCAAATTTCTCTTTTGTATTATAAAAGGTGAAGATCAAGTGGTAGATATTCTCACCAAAGCTCTTGGTAAAGATAAATTTCTCTTTCATTGTAAAAATCTAGGATTACAACCCATTGAAGGGTTTGATGTAAACTTCCAAAGTAAATCTTAAGGGGGGATGCTAGAAGATTAATCTTTACTTGCAAAGCCATTCTCGACAGTAATTATTATTAACTTGTAGGAATATTCCAAACTTAATCCCTACAAGTCTTTTTGGTCTTTGATTCCTTTTAATTCCTTTATTAAGGAATATTTGTAGCCACCTCCTAAGGAGGGTTTCTTTGGGAACTTAGACACACATAGATTTAGTGGTGGCATTCATTGAGTTGGGAGTTACTTTCTAATTCTAACTCCTTTTCTGGAGTTACTTTCTAATTCTAACTCCTCTTCTCACCTCTATATATTAAGGTGCCTCTCCTCTCATTCTCCATTCAAGCAAGCAAGCTTAAGGCTTAAGTGCTCTCTCTCTCTCTCTCTGTATCATTCTTAGGCATAATCCTCCATTCATAATATATGTTTTTTTTCTTTTTCTCCCCTTATCAAATTCTTGTGTCACCTCTTGATGGTGGTGGCGCTTGGTTTGATACCTCTCTTTGGTAATATTTTTCCTTCAAAAAATGCTAATTGATTGTTCCTTTCCCTTGCTCACCCAGACATTCTTTTAGTTTCTATTTAAACTATACGTAGTTTGTCAATTTACTATGTGTATGTAGCATGAAATGTGAAATATGGAATATGTTGATGTCTTGAAGTACTTTAGATAGAAATGTTAGTTGACATAGGTGGTTAGCTTGGTTATTCTTGGGGTTAGAATAATCCATGGGAAAGGTTGTCACCTAGTTAGTCAAGTTATTATGCCATCACTTTCTTCTTTTTGGGATGTATGTAAAGAGTATGAATGGCCAAAACCAAATCAAGCTAGAAGGGTGGGTGAGCGTGTGACCTCCACTCTAAATTCTCAAGTAGATGAAATTACTTATCTATAGTGTGGTATGAGCCATTGCTTATACTACCAATCCACCGCGGATCCGTGGTAGTGTCCCTCTAGTTGCGACACTCTATTTTTAGTTTGATTTAGCTTGATAAATAGATGCTTTAGTTGATTATGATACTATGTTGTTTTTTACACTCTATGGATGATATATTTGAAATTCTGATTATCTGGTTGTGTTTGTGAGATGATATTGTGATAGATGCATACGTGATATGGATTATGTTGTTTATGAGTTTTTATGTGGTTATCATGTTGAAATGGTTGTTTATGATATATGATGTTTGTCAATTTTGGTGAAGAAAGACGCAGCATTACCCATTCCCGTGAGTACCCCAGCTGCTGGCCCTCTTTCTTCACCTGTGTTTCTCTCATATAAGTTTATATGTTTAATACTATGTTTCATGCAAATATAGGTATTGAGTATTGGCTCCACCTCGCTTTGTCGCTTGGAGTCGCATTCCCCTAATCCAATGAAATTATGTTGATTTGGAGATAGTGATGCAAGTCCTATTGAACCATTGTTCTTATTGAACGAAAATTACTTGCCAAGCACTTCCTGTTGTCTAGTCCATTTCAAGCAGGTTGTAATTTGCCTATATTAGTTTTGTTGGGAATTCAAAGATAAGTCTCAACGATTACTGGTTAATATATACTTTGATTAAATGTGTTTGTGGTTTAATTTATTAATTTAAATTAAATAAGTTATTTACTTTAAAAGTGAAAGTTAATTTTTGCAAAAGTATTTAATTAAATATAAATTGTTGATTTACTTGTGCAAACAAGATTTAAGTGGAAATAGATATTTTAAGAGAAGATGTTTTCAATATGTTATGGATTTTGGATTTGGAGTTGAAAATGCGATCTAATGTTAAAAGGGTAAGTTAGAACTGATTGATCAATTATGAATGCATAATTGACTATTAGTTAAGTTTTATGATTGAGAGTTAATTAAATGCATTAAAAGGCTTTTGAGGGTTGCAAATTTTTATTCACGATAGTAGTTTTTAGAATTTTTCTGCACGACAGTTGTTTTGGAAAAACTTTGATGTTAGATTATGTTTGCAAGCATTATTTTGAGTTGGATTGTCTTGGATTACTTTGTTAAGATCTGGTGAATTTAAGCGGAATTGACAAAAGCTTCAGAATTTGTCTCCAGCCAGCCATCAAGCTTTAAATAGGTTTTCTTCTTGTGTTTTAAATTTTTTGTGCTGAATTTTGAGAACAAGATGTTAAATTTTTGTTGCTCTATAAAGGAATTATTTTGCTGAACCTGCACAAACAATAAAGAAATAAATTAGAAGAGTATTTGAATTTTAAAGTAGAAAGGAATAAAAACATAATCTGTAAATGCTCAATTCCAAATCTGAACTTTTTAGAAAGGCTGTAAAGAGTTTGCAAATGTTTAATTGGAAATACATTTCCAGTTTTTACTTTGTAATATAAAAGTTTTGTTTCTTCTGTTTTAAAAGATAGCATTCATAGGAAATTGTTTCTAAATTTTCTTTACCAATTGGCTTGGTACGCTCTTATTAGTGATAGCTTATGATTAGCTTATATTCTAATTCCATATCACAGCTTTAGGCAACGCCATTAATGGATCATTGACTCCACTTGAGATCATCGGCCTCCATACATCATTTCCATTAAATCCTCTATGGCTTATTGAAATCTGAAGTTTCTATTCTTTTTCTTTAAGCAATTTAATGGTCGTCTAGCATGAACTAGAGCAACAGTAGGGAAAACACACCCCATTCTTTTCTCTTTCTACAACATTCAACCTCCTCAAGTTTTACGCAGATATTCATGACATAAATAAATTTAATTCAAATTTTATAATCCACATATTTAAATCATTATGAACGAATTGTCAAGTTGTCTTCATGATCATCCATAGGCATGTATTTCCTCCTTAATAACATTTTCTGTTCAGTACCTGTGATGACGTCTCTGTTTAGATTTATACATTGTTAAGTATTAAGGGGATTTATTCGATTCTTCAATGCCAGTTTAAGTGGGCTTAATTGAATTCTTTTGCAGCCACAACATTTAAAATTAAAAACAAATCATAACATAGATAACCTTCCTCATTACTTTTGTAACTTGTCACTACGCCAGCTCTTGGTTAAGGAAGGAAGTATAGATTTTAATAAACTTTTTGATTTTATGGCCTCTTACAAGTACAATGCTAGAACACAGAGTAACCATTCTTTTTTTATCCACCATACAACTTTATGCCTATTTTCCTTTTAAAAAAATTGTATGATAGGGGTTTAGCGCCTAAGATTTCAGCAAAACAATTTCTTGATATTTCTTTTGTTATGCCAGCTATGAATGTTTATCACTCTCCTGTACCCATCTATAATAGCTTAGGTTTCTTCATTGATATTACCCAATATATTATTATTCCACAATATGTTGAATCCATAATCTGTGTCTTACACTTAGTATTTAAATTTTGTATGCATTCGACATAATAGTTCGATGTATTTCCCTTTGTATGGTGTGGAAATTTTCTATCGGAATTTTAGGAAATTATGAGAATGGGATGAATAAGTCGTAATCTACCTCTAAAGACAAAGCACATGCATGAACTGTGTTAGAGATACCTGTAATTATCTGATAGATAATGCATGCGCATAAGTTTTCTTATTTTATCTTGTCCTGGGCATTACTTTTACCATCTGAGATTTATGTATGTTAAAATGAAGTTTAACTTGCATGGCGTGGTTTCCTATATACAGTTCATGTGTGATTGGAAACATATAGTTTATGTTAGTGTGATATTTTAGAACTTCAAGATTAACTATTGCTATCCTCCACGACTAGTGCACAAATTATTCTGTTATTGATTTGTTTAAACTTCTGATTTGCATGATATTTATATAACAAATTTGTTAGTGGAAGATTTTCATTTACTAACAGATTTATATGTATATGCAATTATATTATAAAATAGAAAGTTTTAGATTATTTTGTTTTTAGATAAAATTTAAAACATTTATCTATGTCAAATATATTGTATAATATATATCCCCAACTCTTTATTTTAAGAATTAGATAATATGAATAAAGTTGGTAAGGATATAATAGTAGTCATGTAAATTGTGTAACACATTCTTTATCTTCAAAGGTTAGGAAAGATTGATTATGACATAAGCATACATTGTTTATGCTTTGGTGTTCTATTATTATGAATTATTTAAAATAT
The DNA here is from genome assembly GCA_007258455.2 of Sequoia sempervirens. Classification (NCBI taxonomy): domain Eukaryota; kingdom Viridiplantae; phylum Streptophyta; class Pinopsida; order Cupressales; family Cupressaceae; genus Sequoia; species Sequoia sempervirens. Next base: position 23,932 of record VDFB02059176.1, read on the forward strand.
AGCCGACCATGATTTATTGTTGCCTTTGTGGTATTTAGGAAATATTTTATTCTTGATATGGACTAGAGGAGAATATTCTTGGCTTTTCCTTAATATGTTATGGCTATCCCTTGTCCTTTGTTGTTGTGTCATGTTTTTAGGAAGAGTGGCTTGTGGTAGGGGCCGAAACCCTAAATGGTTGTCAAGGTAACCTATCGTAGGTGTAGTAATCCAGTGGAAACCTAACTAATGTACTAGGGGTTGGGTAGAATTAAACATTAACTCAGATAAAAGTATGCCTCGCCTATTTTCTTAATGCTTGTTAAGATTGAGAAAAGGCTGAGAAGGCTTGGAATGGCTAGTCACCTATCTTGTTTTCTTGAAAGATGGAACAACTCCACACTAGTTTTCATAGGGGTCGGGAATCAGTAGAGACTGCTAGGGTAACTCTTGGAGAGGGCTGGTAGTCTAGGAAGATTCACTAGGGTAACCTATCTCAATTGTGTGATGACACTCTTTGCCTATTACATGATTGTGTTTATTGTGGTGAGTTATCTCTAGTTGTATTTTGCTTTTGAGAGTTTGTTCATTATGTTTTGATATCGTTATGTCGTTATGTGAATGTAAGCCATGTAAATGCATTGTTCTGTCTTCTTTTTTTGTGGACCTGTCATTATCTCCAAGCATGAAGGGAGTGGACCTTTGGGTTTCACGTGGTAGGAAGGAAACC
>VDFB02059178.1:0-22439 GCA_007258455.2 Sequoia sempervirens
ATTTGGTCTTGATCAATTGCTTCTTCTTCCTCTTCTACATTTGAACCTTCTTCCTCTCTGTCATCCTCACTTTCCTCCCTCAGGTTTAACTCTCTTCTCAACTGCTCTTGTAACGCATCAATCTGTCTCTGGAGGGCTGCTAGTGCATCTCTTCCACCAACATCTTTGCCACCTCGACCACCTTTGGCACCACCACGCCAACTAGGCATCACTCTTGGAGGCATATTTCTTGACCTTGACCCACAGCCATGGTCCTGGTGTGAATTGCCTCACGATCGGCGATCTGTCCACACGCTCAAAAAAACCTGCTCTGATACCACTTGATGAGGGCGCAGCCCGAGATAGAAAATAACCCACAAACAAGAGAATAATTTTATTATTCAAAAAATGGAGCTTCTTACATGCAGAGGATCTCAAATCCCCAAGTTCTACAACACATGCAAGCTACAGAAAGCTACAGAATAACCCTTTCGCAATATGCGAGCTTGTCCCCCAAAAAATTACCCAAAAACACTAGAAACCCGCCCATAAATACAGCTCCTCTTTAGTTTGGAGCCAAAACAACATTAAAATCTGAGTTTATGCAGTTTGGCGCCGAAAAATTACAACTTGAAGTTCAAATTTCAAAAGAACATTTGCAATTGTATCTTCTAGAAAGTGCACCAACTTCCCGGGGCCATAACTTTTGATCCGGGGCTCCGATTCGCCAGCCGTTTGAACTATTGGAAAGGTCTCAAAGTCAAGAACATGCTCAAAATTTTCTATGCTGATTTCAGCAAGTTTTGGGGCCATTCCAGAAGCTCTAAGTGCCTCAAATCCAACTCAGAAGATTTTCAGGTGTAAATATAGGAAACTAAAACTGCAATATCTTTCAACCCAGGAATAGAAAATAAAAACCATAAATTGGGAATTTCTTTATGACAAAAAGGGTATCCAAAAATGTAAAAACATCTGAAAAATGATAAACTTTAAATTTAACTATTTTAGGGTGATGCAAGATTGCCCTTACACCACTGGATGCTCCTGCATCATAACCCTGGGAAAAAAACATAGCGAATTGAATTGTCTGGGTTGAAGGAAAAAAGCAAGGAAGAGATTTTGGAAGTGGAAAACCAGACATAAGTTTCACAAAAGCTCAATTTATAAGGTAATTTGGTTTCTTTTAGAAAGGAGCTCAATTTTTCTATTATCATTTTTCCTCAACATGCGAGTGGTATTATTTGATTTTTTTGAATGATTCATTAGCATAGTAAGATGTAAATTTTCCATTGAGTTTCCATGAACTTAAGCCGAGTATTGTGTTGGTGTCAGTCATTGTTTTTTTGGGTCGCACAACTAGTGGCCTACCTTGCATGCGTATTATCTAATTTAGAGCCTTATCAACTAGCTCACAGAGCTAGGCCAAGGCTTAGAGCCATTAATATGTGGACGTGCATTAAACTCGCACTATGGTGTTAGCCATTTGATGGCTCTAAAAAAATCATTCTAATCTAACTATGTATTTATACATGCTTAAACTTGTAGAGGATTGAATATCAATTTTGTGGGAAGGGTTTAATACCATGTCTTCTTTTCAAAAGTATCATTTTGTCTTTATCAATTGGGCCAATAATGATACGAGGCTTACAATTTTTTTTGAGAATGTGTAATATTTATTATAATCCCACCATGGTTAAGTAGTGTTGATGATGATTTTACCCGCAACAAACAAGGCGAATAAATTCTTCATAGACAAGACTGCAAAGAGTCTATCCTTCTTGAAAGATACGAAACAAAGACAACCTAAAAGGGGATTCTATTTTAACAAGAAAATATTGGCTTTAGTTCAATCCCAAGTCTCTGATAACCAGGTCATGATTGCACTAGGGTCACTCTTAGGTACTGATGTGATATTGTTGTTAATCTCAAAGGGACTACTATTTTGGATTAAATATTTTAGGAATTGGATTTTCAATTGAATCATAAAGTCAAACATCATGAAATTAAAAGATTTGCAATAATATTTCATGATCACAAATTCTTTGTTATCACTTAAGTAAATTTAGCATTAAGCAATCAAAATTTTTATGGAAAATGAAAGATTTTAAATAAAATTCCATACATTCATTCAAATTTTGGAACATTTTCAAAATTTTAAACATCTATTCTAAAATAAAGCATAAAAAATACTAAAAAAATAAAAATTTCTCCTGGTTATTCTCTATGGATACCCCAAAGAATCAATTAAAACAAAGAAAACCACTTTATACTTCACCAGATTGCTTCACACCTACATATAAAATGGTGCAAGCTTTTAAAGAGAGGAGTTTCATTTCTGGACATCGAGTAGATTTTGTATGCACCCTTAAATAACACAGCATACATTCTTGTTCGGCTGAACTAACAAAACCATCTACAAAAGATACTAAGATAAGTAGCTAGCAAATAAGCTCTCATATTAATCAATGTCTACGTGCATACAAATTTTTATGTCAGGGTATGTACAGGATCATCATGGAAAAAACAAGCCCTTAAGTGGCAAACAATTTAGAAAAATCAGAGTTAGGCAACTTGACATAAAAATTTGAATAAGTTATCTATATTATTTCAAAAATATGTAAAAATAGAATTTGTATCAAATTGAATGTAGTTTCTAAACTACTACGTTTCTTTAAAAAAATAAAAATCTATTTGGTTAAAATTTGAAATTTCAATGCAATGGTACTTAAATTTCAGCAAAAAATAAGAAGTATGTGTTTTTCTGACCACCCTAACCACAATAAAATGATAATATTTTTTAATAAGATTTTAGATATAAGTAGAGGACTCATGCCCCAATGTGATGCATATTTTTTTGTAATTTTTTTCTAAGTAAATAATTAATTATGAATTTTTTATTACAATATTTTTAAAAATATAAAAACCCATATGTCTAACCACCTTAATTTGGTCAAAACTTCATGAAATTCAATTTTTCTTTTTTAAATCCTATAGTATGCAAAGCATAGAATGTGACACATGTTTTGGATTCAAAAAATGTGATACCATTTGAAAGCTATAAATGTTTTTCAATCAACCTATCAATCAGGACTTTAGTCATAATTTGAATAGAAAATGAATAATAATTACTTATTAAATTCAAATTAAATCGTAATTTATATTGGTGGAAAGCTGAGAATCTCCTTTAAAAACCCTTTTCATTTCATCAATTTTGGGTAAAAAAATAGTCATCAACCAGATACCCATCATATTGCCACTTTTTGGCCCATCATGATCCTGCACATACCCGTCGAAATGGTTCAAAAATAGGAAAAAATAACAAAACGTAAAATTTTATGCTCTTCCAACATCCACAAATTTTGAACTTAAAATAAAAATAAAGCAAGAAATGGACTTTTATAGGAACAAGGCCTTAAGAGTTCAACATAAATTCTATCCAGTGAATCATAAGCAACAAATTAAAATGTAGTATGTGGCATTCGCCAACTATCATCAGAATATTCTAGACAAAAACAAAGTTTTGACTTCATCAACAACAACACTTTTACTTCATACTCCAACACCAAACACTTCACATATGTCGAGGCTATCAATTTTTTTCCAAAATACTGGAATAAGGAGCATCTATTAGGACTGGATCAACCTGCAAACTCAAAATTGTAAACAAAATAAAATCTCCATCACACTTCTAGTGTTCAGTATCTGGTTCTTTATCTTTTCACTCATAACTTGGGCTTTGGGAATCTTTCTCCGCCTTTCTTCATCTAGTACTCTCGAAAAGCATTTAATACTTGATGTATTTGTTCTTTCGAAATCCTTTGTATTTCCCTCCAAGTCAATTTGAGCTTAGTATATTCTTTAGATACCTAGAGTATAATAACATTCCTCTGTACTTTATCTACTTCATATTTAGCTATAGTGTTCTTGCACTATATAATTTCATCAATGACCTCCCATGTTAATAACTGAACATGATCTCTATTTATTCCTTCAATCCATTCTTTGAAGGCTTTAGCTTCTTTATCCTCCTGTCCTAATGTCTAGGGATCACAACTTTGACATGCTTTCATTTCAATAAATTCTCAATCTTTGGGTATGTGCAAGATTATGATGGCCCAAAAAGTGGCAATATGATGGGTATGTGGCTGATGACTTTTTTTAAACCCAAAATTGATGAAATGAAAAGGGTTTTTAAAGGAGATTCTCAGCTTTCCATGAATATAAATTGTGCTTTACTTTGAATTTAATCAGTAATTATTATTCATTTTCTATTCAAATTACTGACTAAAGTCCCGATTGATAGACTGATTGAAAACATCTATAACTTTCAAACGGTGTCACATTTTTTTGAATCCAAACATGTATCACATTCTATGCTTCAGATACTATAGGATTAAAAAGAAAAATAATTTCATGAAGTTTTGACCAAGTTAAGGTGGTCGACATACCATTTTTTATAATTTTAAAAAAGTTGTAATACAAAAATTCATAATTAATTATTTTCTTGGAAAAAAAATTACAAAAAAATATGCATCACATCGAGACATGAGTCCACTACTTATATCTAAAATATTATAAAAATATATTATCATTTTATTGTGGTTAGGGTGGTCAGACAGACACCTACTTCTTATTTTTTCCCTGAAATTTAAGTACTATTGCATTGAAATTTCAAATTTTCACCAAATAGATTTTTTTTTTTTAAACAAACCTAGCAGTTTAGAAACTAAATCCAATTTTCTACAAATTCTATTTACATATTTTTGAAATAATATAGATAACTTATTCAAATTTTTATGTCAAGTTGCCTAACTCTGATTTTTCTAAGTTTTTTGCCACTTAAGGGCCTGTTTTTTCCATGATGATCCTGCATAGACCCCTTCATCAATCAATTTTCTACATTCGACGGTGACCTTTTTGAATCCTTCAATGTATTGTATTAACATGCCACCTTCCTATTTCAATTGTTTCTTCCATTTTTCTAGCAATGGAAGTTCTTGTTCTAGTATTACATCACCCTATATTAACTCTTGGATATTTAATTGTATGAGAATTTCAATATTTTTCCTTTCTTCACTAAGTTGCTCCTGGTGAAATCTGCATTCATTTCAAATATTTTGTATTTCTCTAACCGGTGGTATGCTTACTTGTGCTTCCCTATTGCATCTGTAATGAATTCTTCCCCTTTCTTTTCCTAGTACTCAATCCATTCTTGAAATATATTCATTTTTTGGAGAACTACTATAATTGCATCCACCTATTCTTGTGACATCAATACTAGATGTTGGGGTAATTTAGCATGTGCTTGAATAGATAGGGTTAATTATTTTATAAAATGCTCCAAGGTAGCAACTCGTTCTTTCAATTCTCTTTTCTTCTATTTATATTTCTGCACTCTGGCAATAGTAGCATTCAAATTCACTTTTATTTCTTCTAACTCTTGCCTCCAAGATGAGTGTCCAAGATTAATACTTGCTATATTGTAATCCTTAGGTGTTATTTCATGTCTACTTTTATCAGCTGTTGGAGTAGCTATTTGGATGGTTTGTTTACCATTTTCATTTATTTGTATGACATGTTTTTCTTTTTCTTTGCACCTAGGTTTAGGAGTGTCTACTTCTTGTATAAAATTATTAAGATTCAGAGGAAATACTTCTACTTCCATTGGGGAAGCCAATTCCTTGATCAACCAATCAGGTGTATCATCATCTTTCTCTACCTCTATAAAATTTCTTTGTTCCTATTTTTCACTTGATTTAGGATCTTCTTCTCTTTGACCTGCCACATCTTCTAAAATGGGAATTTCCTCAATAATTTCTAGCATAGATTTAGAATTAGTAGGGTTTGGCATTGTCTCCTCTATTTGAAGACTTGTATTTTCCTATCTATCTAGATTTTCAACTTCATCTCTATGAATGTTATCTTCTTTATTCTCTGCTACATCAAGGTTTTCCTTGTTTTCAATTCCATCACCTAAAAACTATGTAGCTTCCTCTTCTTCAATTTTAGTTTCAACTTCAGCATGGCTTTTCTCTGGTTCTTCAAAGACCTATGATTGTTCATTAACATTTACATTCCTAAGCGAAGGATGGGAATCAAAAGTATCTTCAACAATTCTTTCATCAATAGGATCCTGCACTGCAGTTCCCCTTGTATCCATCTCAAGGACATTAGGGTTTCCCACCTCTAAGGTGAGTTTTCCTTGTATAAACTCTTCTTCAACATTTATAGGATTAGAACATGTATCCTTAATCTCTTCTATCACTAGATGTAACATGGTTTTGTCTTTAGTCTTCTTTTCTTTCACTTTCTCCCACATAGCACCCCATTTTTCCATTCGTTCTTTAATTTTGGCTTCATCTTCTTTAGAAATTTCCTCCAAAACCACAGGAGTTCCTCCCAACGCTTGTTTCATACTAGCCATGTTAATAGAAGGGGGAGAAGTAAACAGTGTTGCAACCCTTTGAGATGCAAACCTGGTTTGTGCACCAACATTTTCTATTGCTCCTGCTTCTTCATCAATAATCACTTTAGTTCTTGGTTTCACTGTAGAGGAAGATGCACCTTTGGGTCTTACTTTTGATTTATCTTTACTTATTTCTACATCTTTTTTTTTATCTAATGGTTTCATGGGAGTTTCTTGTCTTGAAATTTCAAGGATTCTTTCTTCAATTCTTATACCTAGAGTCGCCTTACTGGTTTTCCTTCTCTTCTTAGTAGGCTCTCCACTCTCAAATTTTGTTTCATATCTTTGCTTCCTCCTTTTATGTTTTGAGAATGTGGGCATGATTCCTCTTTCTCTCAAAGCTTTACAAAAATCATTAATCCAATGTTGAGTGTACACTAATACAGGTCTAGTGAACTCATCAATTGATGTCATATCTTCATCATCAAAACCTGGGTCTGGGATGGGTTCATCATATACCCTGTCTTCATTATAGAATTTGTTCAACACTTGGCCATCATCATCTTCCAACTGATCTAGAATTTCATGAAGCTTGAGAATTTGGGTAGATTCTAGACACAATCTTTCATATTTTCTTCTTCTTACTACGTGCTCGTCTTCATAATTGAGCTAATAATCTTCGAAATGTGGCACATGAGCATGATAACCAACTATATTCTTGGCAATACTTCCTTCAATATCATAATATATCATTTGAAGTGGGAACTCTTCAAAATGATATGTTCTTAATTTTTCTTCACACAAGTCAGTCACTTTGATTGCATTACACTTATAATTTCCTATTGCAATGGGAAATTTAAAAGAGGCCTTGTGAGCATGGCTATAAAGAGCCTGAGATAGTTTCAAATATCTCACCAATTCTAATAAAACAATTTTTTTTTTTGGGTACCTGGGTAGCATGAATGGATGTCCATCAAATCCTTCCACCCTAATGTAGGAGTAAATAGGGAATTGAATGTACCAACCTCCCATTGGTCGAATGACACTTTGTGCTTCCAGGGACAATATTTTTGGTTTTATCACCTTCCATTATTCTAACCAGTTTCCTAGAGAACAGATCATTGACTTTCCTATAATCATCTTTATACCCATGGATGGTGATCTGGGGTAAATGTGCATATATCAAACTATTTCCTACCTTTGTGCCTAGAGTACCAATCTATTTCAACCCTTGCTTGCTATCTCTCATGGCACATTAGTAAATAACATATGACAACATATAAAAATAGCTAGTTTTGGGAAATGTTGTTATCTGTTCATATAATATATCACTTATAAGATTTCCCTAATGCAATTACATGGGACTTTCCATCATATTGATATTATTAAAAACATCTAGGTTTGAACAAATTTTCTTGCATCTCTCAAACCAGCTACCTTGCTCAGGAGAGTTATAATATCGTGTATCCTAGTTGAACATAGAACTCTGAATTACCTTGGTATGTGGTGTAATCAACTCTTGGAACCATTGTGTACTCATAATTTCTCTATTGCATTATTCAGAATTCTAACATGTCTTGCCCTTGGCTTTCTTATCAACATTGCGCATTTGTGTGTACATAGGGAGACCAAATGTGTATATGATTCCTTTATGTGAGAGATCTACATAAATTATCCCTTCTTTCTCAACGAACCTTTTGAATGGGTTGTAGTAATTCATACATTTCATGACTAATTCAGGGGCCTCCATTGCTAGTAGAAATCCTCCTACTGAAAGTAACCCATTTGTTGCAGCATTCTTGGTACATTGAGAAGCATTTTCTTGTAATACTTGTGAATGGATTTCAATATCAAAAACCATCCCATATGAGTGTCTGTAACCACTACATTGATTGGTACAACTTGTGAATTGTAGTATTTGAATTCATCTTCTGGCCTTGCGTCATAAGTACTCATTTTTTCTCGTGTGTTCTCTCCTTGTGTGTGAGTTAGGGTTAAATTTAACCAAAAATTATAGTTTATAAAATTTTCAATTCGTTTTCAATTAAATTCAAAAAATTAGAGAATAATCAATATTTCAATTTCTAAAAGGAAATACCATTATCCATATCTTTCAACTTGAAAATCACTAACATAATGTCAGTTATCTAAAACATACCTAGTTCTAGTTGATAATGATCTTTTAGAATGCAACTTCAAAACCCTTAGTAGCTGTGTTTCTTGGTTTCTCGAATTTTACCTCCCCTTGCATGCTAGTTTTGTTTCACTCTTTTAATGTCCTTCACAAATTTGCAGCATGATGTGAAGTGGAGTGTTACAAAAGAAACTACATGCTTGAGGTGATGCCAAGTACATAGGTAGTTTTCCACCTTAATTAATTATGTGTTATTTCACATTAATTCCTCGAATAAAGGTGCAATCATTATGAATTAGGGTCCAAATTAGGAACACCTAGATTTCTACATAGGCTCACTACTAGAGGAGAAAGATGGCACGATGATTATATGTGGCAATCAGATGTCATGTTGATTCTTTGTAAGGTGTAGGTCATTAAAGATACATGACCAATTGGTGATCACTAGGATTGAGGCTTTTCAGTATTGACTTTAAGAAGAAATGCTAGGATCTGGGAATTTACCTCTAAGCTTCAGAAAGAGAAAACTAGAACAAAAGAAAAGACCGAGAACCAGGTTCAAGAGAGAGGTTAACAAATTTCAAAATAGACTCTCTAGTTTCCAACTTCTAAATAAGAAAAAAAATGAAATAATAAAATACTGGACTCTGGTAAAAAGGAAACTACTGGGATTGATGACTCTGGTTAATAAAATACCAGGCAAAGCTAGGACCAAATGAAGATACAATTTTCTTGGGTGCAACTACAAGACTCTAGGTTTCTGGTTTCTAGTAATATGTTAAACTTTTATGAAAAGACCAAAACGCTGAATTTGGGAAATAATAGATAAAAGTAAAAATACCTAGAAAAATGAAAGTGAGATTAGCAACCAACCAAGCTGCAAAATGATGCCAAAGCAAAAAAAAAAAAGGAACAAAGGAAGGAAAAAAGGGGCGTGCACATTTTTCCAATGGCAAAAATGGGGCATGTTGTGAGACCACACAACAAGTAGGAATGGTGGTGAAATTTTAGTTTAAGACTCATTAAACCCAAGTAGAGTTCGATCTATATGATTGATGGGCTATTTCCTTATAATTATTAAAGATACGAGTATGCATGTCGATTATGAGTGGTGTAAAAATAGCATGCATTTAAGGGAATACCCATATATGACCCTTATTGCTAAGAAAGAAATGCATCTAACCTATAAGAATAGTCAATTCCAGAGTAACCAATGAATGTTTTGTTTGTAACATTGAAAAGTCACGATTTTTGCTTAGAACCATGAAACTTCTATGTCTTGTCACATAACTAAAATACTTGTTCAAGCTTTGTATCGATGAACATATCAATCTTAGATCATTTCATTTACAAAAGTTGCACGTTGAATTTTAGTAATGATAAGTGTTCAAAGATTTGAATAATGGGCATTTTGCTTTCATGTATGAAGTGAGGCTGGTTTGATTTGTTAGTAAAATCTTATTTGCTTTCTTTGGTATTGATAGATGAGTTAGCTATAGACAATATTTGTTACTGGAAAAACAACATTGTTCATTATCTATTCATTGGAAGATAACCTCATTCTATTAAAAAAATAGTGAACATTAAATTATAATGTTATCATTTAGCATCTGAACAACTTGAAACAACAATGAGTAATTGCAAAAAGAGAGTGTTCTATTGGAAATGACATTGCTTCTCATAAAATGTAACTGTTTATTCTAAAACAACATTATATTGATATAAACAATGAATATTCTATTGCAAACAAAATTGATTTGTTGTAAAGTTATCTTTGTAGCTGAAAATAGTCATGTTCATTAAAATGTTTAGTTAGAACAACATTGAGTAGTTTTAAACCGTGAATGTTTTATATGAAATAGCTTGTCTTATAACTATTTTGTAGGAAACATACCGATTTTGTTAAAAAAAATGAATGTTCATATGTAAACATCAATGTTAGAGTATCAGAATTTTGCGAGAATGCAAAAGAAACAACAATATGTGTGAAAATGTTAATATAGACTTGTTCTAGATTCTTTATTTTGACAAAAGAAACATCAAATGGAATGTTATTTAATGATTTCAACTTGATTTAATGGTTTATTTTAGAATGTATACATAAATAGAAAACTTAAGTAGGAACATATGTATATGCACATAGATTTCATCTATATACATACACATACTTGTGACATATCCTCTTTTTTTCTTAATTCATTTAAAAATAGATAATGCTTATGATGAAAAGTAAATATGAGTCATGAGAATGATATGACTGATTGCTGAATTACTCTATTTGGATCATGTATCTGATTTTTGTTTAGAGAGTAAATTAGTAATATGATTATTCTTTTTCATAGATATATGTGAGAAGAATATTCTAATAATTGAATGGAATAGTGATACCTAAGTAGACTAGAGCACCTCAAGGTAGATGCTGCTAGAGGGTAGATAGTTGTTATGAGATGTTGTATTGTAGAAAGTTACCTTTCAGGATGGTTGCCAAAATGGAGTTCAAAGAGTATAGGTTTTCTTTACTAGAACCTATTTCTTTTTGTTGTTGCAACACACTTAATATGCTTCACTAAGCAATATAGTTCATTTTGTATGTATAAACTATGTGATATCACTTTCTACCATTCCTAGCATAGATATTGCATTTTCTTTTCTAACTTGTAGATAAAAATTGCATGCTGATGTATGGGCACGCACCAAATTCCACCTTGTAGATTGTTCTCTTGCTAAAATTTGTGTGCAAGGTTGGGTATTCTTCAAGTTGGAATAATTATGGGGAAGTGTAAGTTTCATGGTTGGGCAGCAAAGTGCTTCAACCATGTTCTCATCCACTAATGGAGGTGAGCGTCAAGAGGAACCTTAGTTGTTCACAACACTATTTTAGTCTAAGATGTAACTTGATGTAATACATTCATGTAAAAGATGTAAAGTGTACAATGTAATGACTTTGTGGCCTTAGGAGCCAAGTCAAACTTGACATTGTAATTTGAGTTTTGAAGTGAATATATCAATCATTGACTCAATTTAAATGGACATGTGTAGCTATGATTGACTTTAGCCACTAGTTATGTCTTTTTAATTGAAAATATATTCATGTGTCATTTGCAATAATGTTAATTATGTAATAATTTAGGATGGGTTATTACATCCAGACATAGCAAGACTTGACATTTCATTTGTTTAAACAACATCCTTGACTTTAGGTATAATGGCAAGTAAAAAACTAAATGTTTATAGTCAATTAATTGATATACAATAGACATCACTAATGAATGTGTTGTAAGCACATGCAACAACCTTTGCATGAGATGACCATGACATGAAGGGGATAGACTAGACATTATGCATGCATAGTATTTACATCAATGATGGTTTCAAATTGGTTAGATAACCCCAAAGGAGGATGAACATGTAGTAATTGTCCCTAAAAGGGGAGTGAAATGAAGAGTGTGTGTAGACTACCATGAATTGAATGTTGCAACTAGGAAGAACCACTTTCCACTCCAATTCATTGATGAAGTACTTGATTCATTAGCAGACAAGAAGTACTTTTCCCTTTTGGATGGATATAGTGGCTACAATAAAATCAAGGTAGCCTTAGAAGACAAAGAAAAGAATAATTTAACATGTCTTTGGGGTACATATGCTTATTCTATCTAGCCATTCAGGCTATGCAATGCACCAACCACCCTCTAGAGAGTAGTATTGAGCATATTCTTAGACTGTGCACATGATTCCATGGAGGTTTACATGGATGATTTCATAGCTTATGGGAATACCTACATGATGAAACACTTGGAAATTTTTAGAAGGTACTAAAGAGGTGTAAATAACATACCTATCCTTGATCCATGCAAAATTCTATATGATGATGACTAAAGGGATTGTGTTTGGGACGTTTCATGTAAAATAGAGGAATTCAAGTAGAACCCAACAAAATTGATGTGATATCAACACTCCCTATGCCTTAAAGACAAAAGGATGTTTGAATTTTCCTTGGACATGCTAGATATTATAGGAGATTCATCCAAGGCTTTAGAAAACTTGCAGCTCCACTATTTGTATTACTATCAAAAGATGTAGAATTTGAATGGAAAACTACTTTTCAACATTCATTTGAAGCACTCAAGGTAGCATTAACCAAAACTCATGTCTTAAGAGGACCAAACTGGAGCTTACCTTTCTATATCCATATAGATGCTTCTAATTTTTATATAGGAGTTGTTCTTGGACAAAAGGGAGGAAACAAAGAGTATGCCATATATTACATTAGTAAAAATATTAAAAGTGAATAACTCTATTATATAGTGATGGAGAAGGAGATGTTGGTAGTAGTTTATGCAATAAAAAAATTCAAACATTACATTATAGGTTATTTAGTGTTTATACACACTGGCCACATAGTAATAAGGTACCTCATGAACAAATGAGCAATTGGTGGTAGGCTTATCAGGTGGTTACTATTACTTCAATAATTTGACATTACCCTTGTGGAAAATCCAAGTAAAGAAAATGTAGTGGCGGATTTTCTATCCATACTACCAACCAAATCAGAAGAAGATGTCATTGATGACTCATTCCCAAATGAGCATGTATTTTATCTATCTCTACATACACCTTGGTATGTAGATATTGCCAACTATCTTGTAGAAAAAAAAACACCACCTCATTTCTCACCTAGGGAGAAGCGACAATTAGTTGACAAGAGCTTTCCCTACTCATGGATAGCTGGAAACCTATTCTACACATTCCTATCCAACATATTGAGAAGATGCATCGAAGAAGATGAAGTATATGATATCCTTAGAGAATGCCATGATGAACCCTATGTGGTACACTTTACAACAAAGAGGAAAAATCTTAAAATTCTAAATATTGGCTATTATTGAGCAAATATTCATAAAGGTGCAATGAAATTTACTAGGAATTGTGATAGATGTCAAAGAGTGGGAAGGCCAACAAAAATAGATGAAATTCCATTGCAACCATAGTTAGTAATAGCACCATTTGACAAATGGGGATTATAATTTATTGGCCCCATTTCACCAACATAAAAAAAAAAGAGTACATGCTAGTCTGCATAAATTACCTTACAAAATGTGTAGAGGTTAACTCTTTATAGTTTACAAGAGATGGGAATGTGGAAAAGTTTCTCTATGAAGACATACTCACAAGATATAGAGTTCCAAGATAATTTTTCATAAACCAAGGACCCAAGTTTATATCAGATCTAATCACCAAATTGGTTCAAGTATATGAGATTAGAAATTGAAAATCCAAACCTTATCACTCTCAAGAAAATGGGTAAGTAGAAGTCACCAATGGGAAAATTGAAAACATCCTCACAAAGATTTGAATCATAGAAAGGATTGGGCAGTCAGGTTACCTTAGAAGGAAATTTGAGCTTATAGAATGACTTGGAAGAACACAAGAAGTTTTACACCATATGAACTAGTGTATGGTAAGAAAGTAGTAAATCCTATATAATTTGAGTATAAAACATTGAGGAAAATAGTCAAATTGGGCATGGATTTTTCAACAACATAATAGGAGATATTTCATAACTTGAATTCCCTAGATGAAATCAAAATGGAAGCCATACGCCACATTGAAGTTGTCTTAAATCAAATATTTCATTAGAATGATCAATTTATTAAGATAAAGGAATTCAGTGCAGGTGCTTGGGCACTACTTTATGACTCCAAATACAAATATTACAAAGGAAAATTATAAATGAGATGGCTCAGGTCATATGAGATAAAACAAGTATTTCCAAATGGAATAGTGCAACTATAGACTATTGGTGAAGTAAGGTTATCATTGCTAGTTAATTGACACATATTGAAGCTTTATAAGAAACCATTAAAAAAGGATGAATTCCTTCTTACATTACAATAGTAGTTTGATCCTATAATAAAAAAATTCAACAATAGAGACAACAAATTCTACAAATGAATTAGTAGATGAGCTACACATCTCACCCACTGATGTTCTATAGGTATAATTTTCTCACATATTTCACATGCACACACTAAATAGGTGACAACTGATAATATTAATTTTTTAAATAAGTCACAAAAGATATAGGTACCTACAACATCATACCTCTCTCAGCGACAAACTAATAGAAGGGATTTGTTACGGTATGATCCTGTAGCACTTGTTTTTTTGTCATTTCATATTGCCATCCACATTAATTTCATATTTATCACTTCATAACCTATCATTTCATACATGCAACCATACATATTTCATTTCATTACATGTACCTTATTATATCCATTCACATGTAGAAATCCTACCACCTTTACCAATTATACCATACCATTCAATTAATCTCATATCACCTATTTCATACACTACACAAACTTTTCAATCCATCATTTTTTTCACATAATACATATGTTTTCATTCATCTCAAATTACCATTGCAAAAAATTCATTTCAATCAAGGAAAGTCACTTCAAATCACACTGCAATAGGTCATTAGTTACTTGACATGAGTTGAATTTTATTTCAACCAATTTTGACAAGTACACTACACATTAACTTATCATAATTAACATAGTTGATTATTGATTTTTTGAATGTTTATAGTTTATTTGGGAATGCTACATATCTTAATTAATTTTCCACTACTTTTAATAAAACTCTCCACCAAAATAGTACCCACTAAATGAGGACACTTAGTATCTTTAATTGGGGGAAAGGGCATTCCTCAATTTTCTTGATTTTCAAACTCTCTACAAAACCTTTCTATTGTTTTATTTTTCTCCATTCACAAAAGACAATCTTTCTGTTATTTTTTCCTTCATTCTCAAAAGACACAAATTTGATAGGTAAGGAAATGGTTCTCACCAGCTAAATTGAAAGGTAAATTTGAATAATAAAATCATTCTAACATAACAAAAGTGGTTAATTATGGTGGTAGAATAAGAACAAGGTAGAATTGAGGAGTTTAATTACTAAAGCATTACCATGGGAGGTGATATAATATGTAGAGAACCAATGACACATTAACAACTATTGGATGATAGGACAATTTTCCCATTTTCTAGTAGGCTAGCTACTTACAATATTTTTTGAAGCTCACAAAATTTAATGAGGTTATGACCCAATAGTTTACAACCACATTACAAAATAATGAAGCATTTGTTAAGAGCTTAAGGTTATATGCCTCAAAAGATGTCATTACTAAAGTATCTGGATTTCCAAGGATAAGAGGAGAGTTTCCAATTAGGATAGATGTTATTGCTACAAGGATCAAATTCAGACATCGAGGAGAAAACCTAGATTCTTCTTCTCAAGGTACTACATGATTGTCTTTATCTTAGATTTGGGCTTCAATTGCTTCCTATGAAGTTAAGTACTTGGCATGTGATGGCAGACAATCTTTTTTATACATTGTTCATTTTAAACTGTTGAGTCATCTTCACTATGGTACGAATGTAAATTTTCATAATTTTATGTATAATTTGTTAAAGAGAATGTCATCAAATGAGTATAGGATGAAAAGAAACAATACAATATTGTCTCATTTTTATTTGGTTACATTGTTGATAAATAGGAGTCTTAGGGTTCAATTTCCAAATATTTCTTGGGAAAGTTTTCTTAATTATAGAAATATCAACAATATCATTCAAATGCCTCATGAGGGGAACCAAGGACAAGAACACATAATAGAAGAACCTAATGTTGCTCCTAAGGAAGAAATACCCTCTATTTCACCTATTGTAACACCTAGCCGCATCATGGAGGAACCAAAAGAGGAAGGTTTTCAAGAAACTCAGTTTGTAGCTTCTGATGAGCAACCCATAGCAAAAGCTAATCAAGAAATCCTTGTTTCTAAGATTCCTATTACCTAATTTAGCTACCAACTCAATCAGGTAGAGCTATGTTTGTTTTACAAAGTGAAGTAAAAGTTATAAATTCTACTCTACTATGTTATATCCATATGCATAAAATAAGTTATCAACTAGATTACATTATTACATTATGCAAATGCATACAATAGAGAACAAAGTGAACAATTATTGTGAAAAGTAGTCGTTATTGATAATCATAAATACACATGGTGTCCCACACAAGCCATGGGACTAACTACTTCAATACAGTAAAAGAATAAAATATACATTTGAAGATACAAAAAGTAAAAAATACATATGGAAAGAAAGGGGATCTTTCATTACCTGAATGACAAATCCTAGTTGAGTTGAACTGTTGCATCTGTTTCAGCCTCCCTCTTGCTTGTCTAGCCTCTGGAAGTTATTTTCTTGTTGCTCCAAGATTACTTGCATGTGTGAGAAAGAGTTTGTTAGAGCTCAGGATCACAAATATTTATATATGCAACATTTATAAACATATAGCCTATTCTCATAAAGCATTGAAATAGACTGCATATCACAGATGTCCAAGAAAAAATAAAGGTTATCATAAACATCCATCATATGCTTTGTTGTATCTAACATGTTTTTTCACTATGTAGGTAAAATTTGAATATCATTGCAAGATCTATTTGTTAAACATCACAAAATGTGGAGTAAAATGGACTCCCACAAGGGTTGTTCCTAGCATTCTTCCCTCTCGATGTTTGAGAGGGATATGAAGTGTGCATTCACCATAGCAATTACATGATATTTCTCATCAGTTTTAAGTACAATTCAGACATGTTTGTAATGCAAGGAGAATTTCTATGCATAAAAAAATGGCATTACAGAGGCTTGTAAATTCCTTGATATAGTCCAATCAAAAGACAAGTTGAATATTACTAGAAAGTGGTTACCAAGCAAGGGTTTTGAGATGGACTATCAAATATGGTCTAGGACAGTCATGCACTATTGCATTTAAGAGACACTGTCATGACAAGTTAAGCATGGGAAAAAAAAACTAATATGCTATTTTTTTAGTGCTTATTCAATGAGAACACCGATTTATTATTATAAAGGGACAACAATATGGCAGTAAACCAAGTCACTATTATATGGAGACAAAAGATAGCATACATGATCAAATCATCATAACAATACATTGTGAAACTTTCAAGGTATCGAGGTCATAAAATGAGGCCAATCATAGTGATATTAAATAATAGAGACAACATCCTATCAAAGAGCATAGATGAGAACACTCCGAATAGTCATAACATAAGAGATAGAATGGTAGCTTTTACCTTTTTATTACCCTATTAGTATGAAATGATGAAAATATGACATATAGAGGTTCTAGAGGTTCTAAATGGTTTTTTAAATAACAAGTTTAACGATGGATAGGTCCAAGTATTGAAAACCCTAATGAACCTCAAAAAATTTTGGACATGGCAAGGTTTGCATCAATTTCTTTAATGTAAATAAACTGAGTGATAGAGGAGGTGACTCCCAAGACATCACAATAATGATAGGGACAACATTATGTATCAAGGGCACACTAAAGAACACTGCCAATGTTGGTCACCAGGATTTTTCTTTTAAAGATAAGTTATCATCTATTGATAAGGTAATACAGTGCCAATTCCACTTTTGAAAGCTACAAATGTATCTTCCATTATGCTGATAGAAAATATTATATATAAGTGAGGAAGCTAAGATAAGAGAACTTTAAAAAATAAACTTCTTGCAAGGTATAGGCATGTGAAAGCATTGCCAATACAAAGGAATATATAATGTAGCACGAGGATTTAGTTTGAACATGAAGGCTTCCTAATGAGAATTGATAAGACAGTGACTTCAACATAATAGTAGTCTCTTAGCTTTACATCAATAAAGAAATAATAGCTACAAAATACGGAATGAAAAGGAAATCGTGAAGAACCCAGAGCATACTAAACCTGAGATGGCTATGGAAAAATGAAGGCATTAGGTTTTTTTTTCTCCATTTTCTCATATATCAAGAAAATGCTAACAAGTTGAGCCCAGAAGTCATGCTTAGAAATGGAGATTTTTTCTCCATTTTTTCTTCTCAAAAAATGCAAATGATTAAACCCTCAAGTTGTTGTGGAAAAAAAAATAGAACCAATATTAAGATGTTGAGGTGTTTTTCTTTCAGAAAGTGAGGGGGTGCTCTTAAAGGCTGAAGAGTAAGACATGGAGGATCGTGGCCTATCAAGAATTTTATAAAACAATGAAATAAAGGCTCGACCTCTCTCTATGGAAGCGCATGAGAAAGAATCCCTTTGAGAAGGTTTCTGAATCTAGAGTAAAATCATAGAGGCAACAAATAAGTCATGGCATTGATATGCTCATGAGGGAAGAAAAAAATATTCATATTTTGCACATAGAGCCTGAATGGAGCATATTTTTCTATAGAAAATGGAAGAAAAAAGCAAAGAAAATAGAAACCCTTGTATTTTTCTCTTCCATAGAAAATGCATTGAAAGAGAAACACGTAGAAAATAAAGTGTCTTTTACTATTTTTCTGCCATAAAAAAGTAGAGAAAGCATTTTCTTTCATAGAGAGCCATAGATAAAACCATACCATGCACAGTTTCCACCATTGAAAGCTTCAGTTGAACCCTCCTGAGAGCTCTAGGTAAAACAATGGTGGCACCCTCAGTAGTGAAATGCAAAGTAAAAATGCCAGATGAATGATATCCATGGGTTTTGTGTTAGGGTTTTCTAAAACCCTAAAGATTGGCCGACAGGGAAAACTTTAGTGGCAAATCTTCACCAATTGGAAAATTACAGGAATCAGTCAACCCGAAATTGGCAAATTTCTCGCACCGACAAGGTATCCAAATCACCTAGAATTTACGAAACATAGGTCCAATGCATGTCGATTCGCCAATATTTTTTTTATGAAGCATATTTAAGCAAAAAATTCACCATTGTCAAACTACGCATTTCAATTGGACTGACTAATATTTTCGCCTGGATCCCAGAAGCATTTAATAAAAAACACCTACATATTTGCCAATACTATTAAAATGACATTGTATCAGGACCCATTTTTCCAATTAGAATTTACAAATAGTTTCTTGTGAAGACTCATTTCGCCAATTAAAATTTATAAATAGTTGCTTATGAGGACCTATTTCGCCAATAAGATTAAAAAATAATTAAATTTGACACATTTCACCTTGAAAATTACAACGTATTCACCAAATTTTTAATATACCATTTAAAAATCCCACAAAAATTGCCAAATATGGAATCATGGATTGATATAAATACAATTGAAAGTGTCATTTATTCTTACACATTTTGGTCAGTTTTGAGGTTCTACTTCTTGATTCAGAAGTCAACGAAAGCCAAAAATTTAGAGTTAAAGGTGAGTGATCATTGATCATTTCTTCATAGTGTTATTAGTTATAATAATAAGTTTTCTTTATCTCTTTTCCAGTCTTGCTTCAATCTTAAAGATGATATTGAGTAGTGAATGGGATCTATATTATTACTTTTTGTCCTTCTTAAACAAGAAGACATTTCTTTCCAGTTTTTTATTCGAAGTGAGAGATGAATATGTCGATCGAATCATAGATTAATGTGTCAACTAACTCGAGCAGCAACGGTAAGGCTCCTACCGCTCCTCAAGGTGGTGAAACTACTCCTGCCGCTCCTCAGGGTGTTGAAAATACTCCTGCCGCTCCTCAAGGTCAGGGTGGTGAAAATACTCGTACCACTCCTCAGGGTGTTGAAAATACTCCTGTCGCTCCTTATGGTGGTGAAACTACTCCTGCTGCTCCTCAGAGTCAGGGTGGTGAAAATACTCCTGCCACTCCTTAGGGTATTGAAAATACTCTTGCCACCCCTCAATGTGGTGAAGATCAAGAGACTTAGAGGCCATCAAAATGTCAAAAACTTAGACGTACCATACAATCTTACTTTGGAATTTCCAAAGCTTCTAATCAATCAGGTCAAGATGGAGCTACATCATCAACTCTTCCACCTAATATTGGTAGCATTCACAATACCTCGGTGCTAGTGAAAGGTCAAGTTGAGAATGTCATTGATTTAAATCAAATGTATCAAATTCAAATGGGATGGAAATATCGTAGAAGATGCCCAAGGGATACCCTGGTTAGCTAGAATGAGATAATTGAATTGGATGAGGATGATGTTGGTAGCAAGAAAAGGAAAAACAAACCAAAAATGGGGTGTCAGTGGGAAATGACAAGGAATTTTCAACTTGGTTGGTTGTCAAAGTACACATTCATTGTAGCAGCGGGGGAATCAAACGACATTGAAAAAGAAACACATGCCAAATGTACGATTTGTACTTGGAAATTGGGAAAACCCAAGACATTGCAGCTAAAGATTGACACTATACAAAAGCATATCGGTAAATTTTATGGAAAAAAAATCATAGACGGAAAGGAACAATCAGTCTTACAATGGAAATCAAAGGAATAATGTCTTCATGTTAGGTATGCTTCGGATTATGAAGAGCATCAACAAAGCATGTCAAAGCTTGTTGCATGTAAAGGTACACTTGAGGCTCAATTTGGAAAAGCAATGGAAGGAGAAAATTTGTCAAAAACTGTTTAGATGAGTGTTTTTTTTCATATTTTTTCTAGAGGGCATCCTATGACAGACTACCCAAAATATTCTGGTTTATTATTTTTTTTGAATGTTCCTCACTATCCCTACACACATTGGTCAATAAATGCTACATGGGAATGGGAAAAGTGTCTTGTTGTAGTGGAAAAGGAAGATTTAAAGGAGAAAGTAAAAGAGTCAAACTTCATTGCATTATCTTTAGATGAAGTTATTGCAGTAGACAATACTTCTTGGGTCTATATGCATTTGTATATTGTACAACAACATGTTCGCCAAGCTCATCTTCTCTATGTTCATAAAATGAAGGACAATTCAACATTGCATAATATATTTGAACTAGTCAAGAAATATTTTAATGAAATTGTAGGTATGGATGAGTTGACAATTACAAAAAAGTTGGTGTGTGTAGGAGCTGATAGAGCTGCAATGATGCAAGGTCAAAGGACTGGTGTTTGCACAAAGTTACAAACTACTTGTGCACCATAAATGCTTGGCATTCATTGCATGGCCCACAAAATAAATTTGGCATTCAAAATTGTAAGCAAGTTTCCTACAGTATCAAAAATTGAAAATCTAGTTTGCGAGATCCACACATACTTCTACCGAAGTCCCAAACATTTCACATAATTTCAGAATTTTGCTGAGGGAATAACACCAGGAAACAAGCTTCTCAAGGATGTCAATACTAGATGGATCTCCCTGCATGGACCAGCACAACGAGTTCTTTCATAATATCAATCCTTAATTGGAGTGATGTACGAAAACCGCAGCACAGTAGATAAATCTTCTGACCTCTTACATAGGTTAAGTGATATAGAGACACTCTTGAATTTAGCTAGTCTTCTCCCCATGCTGGATGAAATGAACAGTATTGTGAAGAAATCCCAAGACAAAGCTATGTATATTAATGAATATGCCAATCTGTGTAAACATACATGCTTGGCCCTTGATCATCTATATCTAGATTTAACACAAGCTGGCATAGATTATAACCTGTGGCAGAAAATTATTGATTTGAATGATCCTGATAATTATTTACAGTTTAATGGAAGTGGGCATTTATGTATCTATGTATGTGGATATGAGATACAAATGTACCAATGTAAGAATACCAGGTGCTCTAGCAGAGAAGTACTTGTTAACGAGGAAGATTTTAAAGACATTGTTAAATCTGTTGGTGATAATTTGAAGGAAATTGCAAAATCTCTTTCCTCAAAGATTTGTGAAATATTCCCTCAAGATGAAATACTTGAAGCCATGAGTATTGTGTATCCTCAATTTTGGGCAAACCGAGATAACCCAATATTTTTTCACGCTCAAGTAAAAATCTTGATCGAACGATTTTTGAAAACTGTAACAATCAATGAGCAGAAAATAGAAGGAATTTAAATGAAGATAAGCTAAGAAATCAATGTAAGGATTTTGTAGTAGC
>VDFB02059179.1:0-56950 GCA_007258455.2 Sequoia sempervirens
TACCATCACATCCTCTGAATCCATTGAGTCCCCATCTCCTACCATCACATCTACCAAATCCATTGAACACCCACCCCTTACTCCGAGAGCCATCGAACCTATCAATGACACCCAAATCCAATCCACTTCTTCCACTCCTAGTATCCATTCCCAGGAATATTTTGAATCCTCCATCCTTCCATCTTCCCCACTTGAAGAGTCCCCCCATGACTCCATTATCATGCCTCCCGCACACGATGAGTCATGCCAAGAGCCTGACCCAAAGCATTCCAACATATCCCCTCCTCCAGATCAAGATCCTACCATCCCATCTAGTCTACCGCAAGATCATTATCCCCCATCCATTCCATCCCATGATCCTCTTGACATTCAAGATTCTACCATTCCATCTCTATCTCCATTGCATGAGCCTGCTACCACAAAATCAGATCCTATCATATCCCCTACTCCCTCTCCAGATACCACCCATCCCAGTGCTGCTATCCCATCATCTCCTTTTCAGGATCCCCCATCATCGCCCAAAAATGCTATCCCCACACCGCTTGCATATCCCCTTTGCACTCTCACATTCTTCCATGGTGGCCTCCTTGCAGAAGAAAAACACAGTGTATATACCACCCATCATCCCCCACCTAATAATGGACTCGCATCATGTTTTTAGAATAACAAAAACCCTATCATGGATCGAATGCTCAAGAACATGAACTATCAAGGAAAAGGTCTAGGCCTTCACGAGCAAGGTATTTTAGAGCCCATCCAAGTCAAAGAACAAATCTGCATGCAAGGTCTTGGATCTATTCCCCAAAACTCACACCTAAACTCGTTGGTACAACCTCTAGACGTCCTCAACGAGCCTTTTCCAAAAGAAATGTTCGCTCTTCCCATCGCTCCACCAAATCATATGCTGCCATCCCTCCTCCTCTATCGTATCACGTCAAAACAACCGTTCATATTCCTCCTTCATCTGCTCCATCCATTTTCGGTCCTTACATCCCTCCATCCAACATCTCTCATCCTTCCTCTACTCTATCCATCTTGGGTCCGTATATCCCAAGATCACCTCCTCCATCTATCCTTTCTCACCCATCCAACACCTATACATGTCATCCATCATAAACATCCTCTCGCATATCCCATAATCGGATCAACAAAGGAACATACCTAAACATCCCCATCTACACGTAATCCCCATACTCCTACCTCCATTGCTCCACATTGTCCATCCCCTCACACCCATCCCATTGCTAATAAATGCACTTTGGATGCTAACATAAAAATGCATAAATCCAAACATCCACATGAATCTAAAGCTCCCCATGTCCCCTCTATACGACATGTTGAAGAAAAGAAAAATCAAATCCACAATCCAAATCAAACCCATAAGCCACAAAGGCCCACTAAAGCAAAACTCAAAACCATGTGGATCCCAAAGAAAAAAGATGCAATGCCATCAAATGAAAAATATGTAAGAACATCCAAAGTTGCTAGTCCAAAAGCTAATCATACCCCCCTTTCATCTCCTACATCTGTTTTGGGTCCCTATGTCCCGAAATTCAGTATTTTGTCTCCTCCATTATCCCCGCATTCTCCATCCATTAATCCTTTTATCTTTTCACATCCACCACCACATGTGCCAATGTTGGTCCTAAACACATCTCCCCATCACATATCCACCCCATCATTCCATCCATACAATTTCCAACATCCCACCCATTACCCCACATATCTCCCCCATCAAATCCCTCTAATTCATCCTTTTGCATAATCCATTTCTCCTCATAAGGTTGTACCAACATCCAATAGTCAGTTCGAACATGAGCTCTTAATACCTGATATAGAACTTGATTCTTGAGTCCTTCATCCATATCCTTATCGCATGTCTTCTAAATCCACTTATTCACCTCCCTATCCTTATCCATCTCCTTCTGCATGCTCTACAAAAAGTCCAAAAATCCAAAAAAGTCAAAAAAATTAAAAAATCCAAAAAAATAAAAAGTCCGATAACATCATGTCGAGGATGAATCCTTCCTACAAGGGCATTAGTTATCGAAGAACATTTGATAAACTAAATGACGTGCCGCCATCCACTAACATGTCCTAGGATGTATCCTTCCTACAATGCTACTATCTTTGGCAATAAGTTTCGCTCTTATCCTTAAAAACACATTCTCCCTTTGGTTAGCTGTATTGAAGAACATCAACTTGTTTGTGTACACTTAATTGCAGGCCCCATCCATTTGATAGGAATGGGGCAAATCCTTTGTCTATTCTTGTAAAATAACACTTTGGATATGTATGGCAGCTCTTTGATATATCCATTGATTTTATACCTTTCTTGTTTTGCTCCGAGATGTTGAGACTTCTCTTGTGCATCCTAGCAATTTTCCTATCTCATTGAACATCCATCTCCATCCTATTTTCCCTCATCCATCATCCTTCCCTCCACATGGTCCTTCATCCTTGATGATCTACTTGGCTATTATCAAACTAAATAATTCCCTTTGATCCCAATCCTTGACTCATCCATCTATATTCATTTCTTGATCATCATATCTCATCATTCATCTCTCATCATCTCATATATTTCCATCCTCATCATCCTCCCAATTCCATCTTTTGATGACATTGGATAACTATCCCATCCCATGAGCTTCGTGATCTACATCTTGATTCATCCTCATCTCATCCATAATCCATTTGGAACCTCTTTAAGTCTCTCTTTCTCATCCTCATCTAGTGTGCTTTCAGTCCAAAAATCATTATTTTTGATGTCACTTCCTTAGACATCAGGAATTCATCCCCTTCATCGTCATCTTTCATCCATTCATCGTCACTAAGTCTGGGCTGATACATGGAATTTGCGCTTACGTAGGAAAATCCTCCTTCCATCAATTGAATTAAATAAATATTCCATTTATTTAATTCCCATGTGTCACATCCTCCATCATTTTTATCTTAATCATTCCTTCCTAAATCCATCATTAGGATGATGTGCATAATCCTATTCCATTGTTAGGATTCCTATCCAAGTTGGCAATCTATGGCTCTCTCTTCAGCCACCTAACCCTCCTCTAATCCTTCACTAACTAGCCAACCTCTCTTTAAAAGAATTTTTAATTCTTCATTTTTATCCTTCCAAGGAATATTAAATTCTTTGTTCCTTTATGACATGTTCCTTGGTCAACCTTAAAACCTTTGATTTTGACACATTTGGACTTTCCTATAAAATTTTTAATTCATTTAATATTTGAATCCCCCTTTGGAATTTAAAATTTTCCCCTCTCCCCATTGAAATTTTTTTTTTAATTCCCCACTTGTCCTCTCACCCACATGGGGACAAGTACCTCCTTTATGAGGAGATCTTGTCCAATCCCAAGGTACTTTGTACCCCCCTCCATGTCATGTACCATCCTTCCACCTCATGTCCACTTCACCTTTTAGGGCTATATCATATGCCACATGTCAATATGTGAGGGCTTGTGAGCTCTCAACTCACCTTAGCCCTACATCTTGATATTTGGTGGCTCAATCTTGGCCATCCATCTCTTCTAGGAATTCTCAAAATTCCTATAAATACCCCCTCTTTTCTCTCATTTTGGGGGGAGATCATTTTCTAGCCAAACTCTTGCAATTTTATTTCTCAATCTACACTTAGCCATCTTCATGTTTTCATCCACTTTCACTCATCCTCACAACATCATTTAGCTTGCATCTTGTGCCATCCAAGGAGCATACACATCAAAGATCGAAGGGCCAACCAAAGGATCGATTCGAGACAAGGTATAAGGTTCTATTTGTTGCTTTTATCTTGTGTTGATTCCAACTTAGGCTAATCTTGAGGTGTAGGTTGTTTTGGTGTTTATTTGCACTCTTTTGTTTGCTGCTCGTTTTCTAACGCTTACATTCGACCTATCACAACTACCATTTCAACAAAGGGTCCATTCCAATATTGTGGCATATATTTCATAAGGTAAATAACACAAAATTCTAGCAATGGATACAAGTGTATATTGGTGGGCACTAATTATTTTACGAAATGGGTAGAAGCAATCCCTATAAGTAATGAAAACTTAAAGTTGTTGATTGAATTTTTACTTAATAAAATAATCACCAAGTTTGGCATTCCCTCAATAATTGTTGTTGATAATGCAATGTGTTTTAGATCTCCAAGTTTTGTTGATATATGCTCACAATATGGGATCTCTTCAACACATTAATCACCTTATCATCTATAGGGAAATAGATAAGCTAAATCAAGTAACAAACGAATCATGAACATCATAAAAAAATTGGATGTAAATAAGAAAATGTGAGATGATAAGTTAAAATTTGTTGTCTGCTTATAAAAAGGCTATTGGGAAGAGTCTATTTGAATTAGTGTATGGTATTGAGGCTAAATTTCTAATCAACCTTGAAGTAATAGTGTACAAATTACTATACAAAATTGAAAGGGAAGAAGAAAGTGATATTTACTAAAGAATACATGAGTTGATTGAAATGGAGGAGACAAGGAGGGCTACCTATGAAATGAATTTGTTGAAGCAAAAAAAGATGAAGTAACTATTTGATAAGGGGGATATCAAGAGGGAGTTTCAGATTAGAGATCTTGTTCTCATGTAGAAATTTTAGGTTAGAAGACAAGGGAAAACATGGAATATTTGATACCCTATGGGTTGGGCTTTATCAAATCGTTGAAGGATTTGGTCAAGAAATGCTTTTCCTTAGAAGGCTTGATGGATAATACATGGAGTTTCCAGTTCATGGTTAGCAACCCGAGCAATATTTATCCTGAGGCTAAATTTATCAAAAAATTTATAATATATGTTGTCTTATGTTGTGTTTTTATCATGTTGTCTTGTACAAATTGTCAAGCCTTTGTGTAGTCATAACCCTTGTTTCTCATGATTAAGTATGAGTCATTCTTGGTTGTTTTTCTCCTAGAGATTTGGATTCTACCTATGCTTGCAAGAGACACACATCCCTAATTAGAGCCAAAATTGGTACCACAATTTATTGTGTCTCATTTTTACCTATTTCACTCTAATGGTTCTCTTTACCTTTTATTTTCCCATAAGTTATAACTAATCCGAGAAATTTTAAATGGGTTATCTTGCATAGTTTGTGCCTTTGATGTTGCATTATTTTCCCCTTTTTTCTACTTCATTGAGTTCCTCAAAATAAAAATTCCAAAATTGGCTAAGTGGGCGTGGTTGAAGTTTTCATAAGAATTGGGAACCTTTGGTTCTTGGTTCCTATGGAACCTTGTTAGGGTTAGAGATGGAAGATCTAACAATTAAATGCAGATTTAATTAACAAAAACAGAGAAACTAAAACATACACAGAATAAATCATAACACAAATATTTAACGTGGTTCACCCAATCCGGGCTACATCCACCAAACCGCAGCCATCCAATCCTTTTATTATCCAGTGAAAAACCCTATTACAATCTTGCGAATAATCGCGTTTTTCATCATACTGAAATACCCATCCGAACCCCCTTTTTACCAAGCTTAGAAGCTTCCAGATTTATTTGGGTTCTACAAAATCGGATTTTTCCTTATTCATTGATTTTTCCCTTTTTCGGTGATCACGCGAAAAAGTAGGAAGAAAATTTTTCTCGGGGGCTACCGCCCCCGAACCCCCACCTGGGGCCCAGCCCGGCCCCAGACCCCGGCGAGGACGGGGGGCCAGGGTGTACAGTATACCATGGGCTATACAATATAGCATGATCAGTCGCCACATACCAACAAACCTCTGATGGGTTATTTTCCTTTGTTGGATATTTCAAAGGCATTGGGAACCTTTGGTTCCCATTTCCTATGCAACCTTTGACATATTTATTCTCACCCTTAACCTTGAATAAAGGGAAGATAAAGCAGTTAGAAGTTCCATAGGACTAGGAACCATTGGTTCCTAGATTCCACGAAACCCTCAACAAGGGTTCTGAATAATAAGCAAAGGTGGTCAAAGGTTCTATAGGACCCAAGAACCATTGGTTTCTAGTTCTCATGGAACCCAAAAAAAGGGAATGCATGAAGGGTGAAGAAGGTGGTTAGAGGTTCTTTTAGTTCCAAGAACCAAATTAACCCTCGAAAAGTTCTCGTTACCCCTCCAAGCCTCGATGCCTAGGGTAAAGAGCAAGATAGAAGGCTAGGGCTAAGGAAAAGAAGACAAAGAAAGAAGGAAAATAGAAAAAGAAATGATTGAAAGGTTATTTGGTTTTGGGAACCAAAGGAACCTCTATTGTTTAGGCCTAGGATCCAATAGAGATTAAAGCATTGATGGAAGAAAGGGAATATCCATAGAAAAAGACAAACTAAAAGGACAAGAAGGGAAAGGTTAGTAAAGTGACTAGATGGCTTGTGGGAATGAAGAACCAAGGTTCCAATTTTGAGTGTTTGCATTCTCACCGATAGGCTCCCAAAACTCATTCTTTTTCCAATATTGATTGCTTGCAAGTAAATAAGAGTTGACACTTTACTAATTTTTGTGCCTACTTTCTCTGCAACCCCCATCAATGCTTGAATAATCTTTTAACCTACTTGAATTTGATCTGTGAGGCTCCATGAAGAATTTAAATGTATTTTTCATGGATCCAAGAATAAAAATTGTTCCCATGCTTCATTCATTATTTGCAACCCCTCTTTGTGTTAGAGAAACACCTATAGGATGTAATCTTAGTGGATCTCATGGGAATTTTCACCCATTCTTGCACTTAAAACCATAAATAATCAATTCTCAAGTATAAAAGGGGTCAATTTTTTTTTTTCATGCTTCTTGATGGTCAAATAAAGTTTTCAAAAGGCATTTGTTGTCTAGGTATTGGAGGAGTTTGTGGTTAGGGTTTCCTTCTATGTTATGAATTTCTGATAGCTTGCATGCCTTCTTGCCATGGATATATCAGCCTTGGTTTTCATCTTTGGAGGAGGATACACATTTTAAGATTAAGGAGGAGAAATTATAAAATGAGCAGAAGAAAGATATATAGAGGAAGCCCTAGGGTTTCAATTTCTAGTTTTGGTTATAGTTCTTTTGGTATTATAATGAATTGGGCATGTCTTAAATATACAATAATTACTTGTAACCTTTTAAAATTAATTTATTAATGGAAGAATCAACATTCATTGAGCGTCTCTATGTGTATGGTGTATATTTTTAGATGTGTGAGCTATTTAGTTGGCTAGCTAGACGATTGTACAAAATCCTTGCAAATCTTTTGCAAGGTATATTTTCATAACATTAAAACAAATGTATGGATATGCTCATGGATTAATAAGTAGACTCATTTAATATTCAAAACAATGTGTTATATTTTGTCTGAATGTATGAGTAGAGCCCAACTTATCTGTACATTATGAAAGACATAGTCTTTTGTGGTGTCTTGATTAAGACATCAACTTGGTATCAATTATTGCATGATTCAAAGACTCTATTTTCTAACTAGATAAAGGCACTATTTTGTTACTAGTTCCTTCTCCAATCATCCTCTACACACTCAAAATACATAAATTCAAACATCTTTTTAGTTCTAATGGTTTGTGTGTTCCAACTTCCATTTTTGAATGTACGTAACACTTTAAGGGGTATTATAAAACACATCCAATGATATGTATGTGAACAATCTTTTTTTAGTAAGGCACTTAACATTTAGTCTCCCAAACCAATATATAGGCATGAATTGATAACTATAATAGGGGTGCACTATTCTATGGGGATGGTTTGTGTTAGAGTGAGTTTTTTGTTTATGTGGTAATGTATATTCCAACACCTTAGGGAAACCCTCCTTGGTCTTCTAGATCCAAAAGTGAAAGAGGTCTTACCTACCTCAACAATTGGTCTTAATTTTCCCAACTTAAACATAGGTTCATGGTACTCTTCTCATGTTTGACACCCATGAGACTTGGGAGATTATCAGACCTTAGGGATTTGCGGTCTACAACTCAGATCACAAACAAAGGTTTTGTACCTCAGTCTCCTTGATATTTGATAGCATTGTCACATGATGTAAAGATTTTTGGGCTAGTGGTCTTTCTTGAAGGTTTGGTATTCAATGAGCCCTAGTATATCTTAGGTAGAGCCTCCACCTCTACTTAAAATTCTCTCATATCAAAATAATTGGGAATTTGATAAACTACAAGCTCAAATCTTAATTTTACTCAAAAATTATAGTGGCACCTCATGATTATTACATGGAGGATGGTTAATTACCATCCCCACCTATCCTAAAAAATATATTTTTATATTGAGATGATCACACCAATGAATTGCAAATATGTTTGAAGTCACTTTAAGGGGGCCATTAGCTTTGGGACCAATAAAAAAACACAAGTTTGGGATTTAGTTATATCTTTTTTCTTCACTTCATTGTAAGATAACTTTGTTGCATAAAATTGGTGACATGAACATATATGAGATTTTCATTGATAAATTTGAATTGTGATTGAGTCAACTTTCTTCATCATTTCTTCCAATGATGAAACAAGTAATTTATGGTGTGGGTTACCTATGGACACCTTTGATGATGAAACTAATTCTACAAGTTGACTTTTATTTTATTCCAAATATCCTAATAATTCCTCTTGAATTTCCCTAGGGTTTGTATAAAGGGTAGGAGGAGATTAGGATGATATGGGGATCTCTTTAGATATTTATTTAATTATATTAGGTTGGGATTAATATTTATAGGAGATTTAAAAAAAATAAATCTATTCCAAAATAATCAAATTGTTGAAAATACAAACATGATTTGATTAAAAAATGTTAAAATATTCACTAATTACCTCTCCTTTGATATTCCATTGCAAAAAAATATAGGATAGGGTTCAATTTTATAAAATATGATCACATTTTTCTCAAAAAACTTGCACTCCTCTATTGATCACGACTTTGAATGGGTGGTTTCTTTTTCTTTTATTTTTTATTTTTGTGATAATAAAATATGATCATGTTTTATATACAATAAAATGTGATTGTATTTTACAATATATAGAATGCGATCAAATTAGTTTAACTTTTCAATAATGTAAGTGTGTTATAGCCAAAATAAGTGATTTGACTTCTTTTTTATCCCCCATTTTTTGTACATACCTTGGGACTAAAAAATACACATGTAAATGTGAAGTAAGTATCACCTTCTAATTCATCATAATTATGATGATTAATAATGGCTTCAAGATCTATGTGCATAGATAGAAAGAGTGCTTTCAAAATCTGCTAGAAAGTGGCTCTAAAATGACATGAAAAATTGGGCTCTATATCTTTGAATCAATGTAATAAATTAGGGTATGTTCTATCACATCATTTTCTCCTTTGAGTCCATTTATTTATTTTAAGGGGTAAACGCTTTTGATCCAGAGCTATGAACTGGTGAGGTCACAAATGAGGGACCTCCTCCCAATTTAAACATTCAACAATTACACCCTAGTGGGGTTTGAACCTTGATGGAAAGAACAACACCACAACTTAACCATCATACTATGCCACTATTGGCAACATCCCTCCTCTGAGTCCATGCACTTTAGAATAAACATTAAAATTTTATCTAGTAGTTGCAAGTTCATATTAGTTCATTAATGATGTGCTATGTGAATTTCTTCATTAATGTTAGAAATCGCTTGTAAATCCACACCCAAATGATGAATCTAGTGTTTTTTGAGTAAAAAATATTTTTTCAGGTGGTTTCTACATCAAATTGGGCTATAAATGACCTTTTAGAGATGCACATAGGTAGGTAGGACTCTACAAAAGAAAATATTATAATTTTGGACTGTTAAGGGTCAAGGCTTGGAAATACCTCATCCAAGATGAACATTTACATCAATATTTTTAATTGAATCTTCATATTCTAAGACCTATAACAACAAAACCATTAAGAATTTGAAGATGATGTGAACTAGTGATTTGTGGAAATTTGTGTGTAGATTCTAAATATATTTTTTTCAAAATTTTCAAAATAAATCATGAATCTTTCAATATCTCCTCTAATAACTAGTTTTAAACAGAAAACAACATTTTAGAAAGTAACGTTTGTGTTGTACAACATAACTTTTTTTCTATAAAGGATTGAATTCTAATTTTTGAAATATAGATTCTCAAAATCAATATCTTGGGAAAGGATATTTTTTCATAATTTTTTGTTGCATATATATATATTTTTAAATTAATTTTTGAAGTCATTGTAACTATAATTTGGACATACGTGTGTATCGTACAACCTAACTTTTTGTGTATATATCGAAATCCATTTTTTTTTACAATGGTATACTATTTTCTACCTCTGCACAACAAAGAGCTTGATGTTTAGAGAAAAACCTATGTTTGGTAAAAATTAAAAATTAAATACATGATAAAATGAAAATATATAAAATATATACTTGTTGGAAAGCTTGTTTCAAGGGATACAATATTAAAATATAAATTTTAAATGACATTATTTAATCCCTCAAATGGTAAAAAAAGTGTCTTTTTCTAACATTTTGATAGGTGTGACAGAGACTCCATTGTTGGTATGATTTAATACTAGAGGGGTTATATCCAAGGGGGTCTTATCTATCCATATTCAATTAAAACCATTTAGATGAAGCATCTCAAGACTTAAAATATTAGTTTTTCAAAAAATAATGTTTTTCAAGCAAAAATCAGCACGTCCCAAAAGTGACACACTATTGTGGCAACACCTAGGATTGGGGGAAATAAGGAAGTCATGTAGATGGAGGGAAGTTAAAAAATAGTTTGGATGAGATAAGAGAGTGTTAGAGTGTTAGGTATTGAGATTCAGACATGACTCATACTTGGTACCACTTTGAAGGTAAGCTCACACTAACTTTGATAAAAAGTATACCAAAAGTTATTGGTTGAAAAAGTTTGGATGTGCGTAAGGAAGAGTACCAAAGTAAGGGTATGAGCATAAATATGACTCTAAAAAAGTATATAAAGGAATCAACAAGGTTTGAGAGTTTGGTATAATAGGAAACAAGTAATTGGGTAGAAGGATGACTACAACTTTGACTTTGATAGAGTACTTACTAAAAAATAGCAAGTTAGGAGTTAGGAGTCAGGGATGACATGTGAAGGGTACTTGGGGAAAGGGAAATCTAATAGTCTGGTGGGAAAATAATGAAAGGAATGCCAAGATAAGGAAGTTTGAGAGCTTGAAGATACCAGGGAAATGGTATTAGAGAAAGCTCAAGTATGAAATTCCAGCGCTTAAATTTTTTTGAAGCATTCAATTAGGGTTTTGGGGCTTGGATGGAAAGGTATGTTGGAAAGATGAATTCTAACAACCCAATAAGGACAATGGGTAAGGAAAATATGGATTGGATGACATATTGAGATAGACAATCTTGAAATACCAAAACTTTGACAATTTCTAGAAACTTAAAGGAACAAATCCAATACTTAGACTTTTTGATATTTTTTACAACTTTAACACATAATGAGCACATATGGGATGACATAGGGTAGCATTTTAAGAAACATTTTGACTCATGGAAAACCCATGTATAGTATCTTAGATTGGTCATAAAAGTTGTGCTAACACAAAACCACTACAATAAGGTGGGAAAAGGATTAAGATTTTACATTTTGGGGCATGTGAAATAGGGCTCTAACATATTCACTAGATTACATAAGACTCATATATTTATGTGGGAAACCCTTATGAGAGAAAAATCACCACAAAAATTGTTCATATTTATATTATTTAAAATATAGAATTCAATATAATAAGAACTTTAACAGAGTACCAATTTAAAACACATTTCTCTTGTAATCACTCTAAGGTTACCCACCAACAATGTTCTATTCAACTTAGTTTATACAACTATCCAAACTTCTAATATTGGTTCCTTAATATGAAATAATACATATAGATATGGACATGGGAATATCAATCACATAATTATCCAACCAACACATAAAATACCAAGATTCATGCAATCATATTATCACCATGTTATGATGTTAGCATAGCACACATATCATCAATTACGATTCCTCCACTTGGATAATCACTCTATATATAGTTGTCATCACAAACTATGAACTAGTATTTACACACTTAACATTATCGATGAGTTCATGTTTTCTTACATAGACACCACTACCAGAACTCCATGATTTTGAGAGAACATACAAACATAACATCACTCATAAGTACTCGTGGTACCTTGTGCCATCTTCTAGAATATTTTTCTAGTCTCAAATTATGTTTCATAAGCTCTAGTTTTTCCATAAATTATCTTGCATCACTTTTCATTCTTCTGACAAACACAGTCTTCCATATGTGGTAGTGAGATTTTCTTCAAATGACTTGTAGTTTTTATCATAACATCAACAGATGCGAACAAACATATATGTTGTACTACACCATACAAACCACATTATTACAAAATTTAAATTATCCGTGTCTATTATATTACACCATCTATCTTTATTACATATTATCACATTGAAGTATGTAGACAAACTCTTAGTACAAGAAATTTCTATAAGTGAGTATCACCCAAGTCCTAACACAAACAAGTGCATTGAGTTAGAATAAATTGCTTGACACACCAATGCAAGACAAGGAACTTGTATATGACAACACCTCTTGAGAGTGGACATGAGCATGCAAAGGCTATCAACACACTATTTCAAGATCACAAACACTATTGTGTTGCTCAATAAATGCCAAAAATTTGCTTCCTATCACAACCCACTTTACCAACTTGAGTATTATGAGTAATTAAAATAAAAGTTATGTTCTTGTGGATTCTCAGCTTGATGTCCATGCACCTATCTACATCCCATATGAGTATGGACACAATAGGTATAAGTGATTTTAAGGGAATGTTGCATACTCTACACTCATTATTTTGGATTCACCTCTGTTTTTCACATCAATCTTCTTCCTTTATTTTGATCTTATTGAGACATGGTTGTTTCATTTATTATGAATTTAAAACTTAGATTTTAGATCTATAAGCTAAGCCAAATATAGGAAATAAAATATGCATGATGGAAAAAGAGCCAAAGAGGAAAGTTGAGAGATCCAAAATTATTCTCAAAACAGTCTCCTCACTATGAAAAAAAACTCATGCAACTTAAGCTTGATTTGCTTTATCGATTTAACTAGTTAATCATTGGGTTCCTGAAACTACTTAAATAATCGTAGATTAAACAATCAAACCCAAGACCATGTCATTGGAATTGACGTATGATAAAGAAAATAAGCAATCCAAGAGTCTACCAAATAAATGTTCACTCCACAAGCTTCCTTATATAGATAAACTATTTGTGTCTATTATATCACACCATCTATCTTTATTGCATATTATCACATTGAATTATGTAGACGAACTCTTCATACATGAAATTTCTATAAGTGAATATCACCCAAGTCCTAACACAAACAAGTGCACTAAGTTAGAATACACTGTTCGAAACACCGATGGAAGACAAGACACTAGCATACAAGTGGCATGACAACACCTCTTGAGAGTGGACATGAGCATGCAAAGGCTATCCAAACATTATTGCAAGATCACAATCACTATTACGTTGCTCAATAAATGCCAAAAACTTTGCTTCTTGGCATATTTTATCAAAATTATAGACATTTTTTAAAGTAATAAATTTGGAAAATTTGCATACTTTCCTTTTCCTCTCATTGGTTACAAGACATGCCCTAACTTGATCTCCTTTCATCCCCTCAAATCCTCATTACTATAACATTGTGCTCATAAATGTTGGGACAATAAAAATATTTGTCAAGTGACTAGTGAAAATGAAATTAACTTTTCACTTTTTAACTTTTTTACTCCCACTAATTTTACCTTTTATTTTATTTTCTTTTCTTCCACTTTTATTTTCTTACCTACATTAAACAATGTGATAGTTCTTATTTACCAATTCTTGATACAACAAATCCATTCTTTAATTTAAAAAATATTTTAAAAGGTCATATAATATCAAATAAATACAACCCTTCATGCATCTTCTATTTTCTAAATGTATCAAGTCTTTATTGATAAATATTTTGTACTATGTATTCTAGGGCCAACAAATTGGGGGTAAAATCTATTCTTACCCTGTTTGGTGTGCTTTACGGTTTCTTTCTTTCTTGCCTGAAAACTTGCCTTTACACAACTCAAGAAATCTAATTTTCTTCATTGTTCAAAATGGAGTTTTAATGAAAAATGAAAGGAGGGAGTATTTGGTATAATAAAAATAATACATATAGGGTCAAGAGGAAGACACGTGAATAATTTATCAACACCTAAAGCACACACAAAAGCAATAGCCATAGATCGCCATTATACTAATTAGTTCGTCTCTATTTTTATACATAAATTTATTTTAACACCAAAATTTCATATTCATGATTTTCCTATTACTTGTTAAGATTAGATTTGTCATATATCTTGCAAGTTCTAATGATCAAATTAATTAATTTATTGTATTTATTTATAATTCACGACTCAACTGAAAATGAGATATCCCACTTATTTTATTTGTTTTTCCATCCATTTTCTTATACATTTATTTTAAATAAGGATTTTAATCTCAAACTCCTAATTCTAATTCAAATGAAAGAAACTAAAAAAATACTACAACATCTATGTTATGATAAAAATTATATTAGAAACAAACAAAAAAAAGAGTCTAAGAAAAACTTAATGGTTGCAACTTGCAAGAGAATTTTTTGTTGGAAGAACGTGATCAATTTTTGTGCTACCATCTCGTTTACATTGCAGGACTAATGACTCAAAACGAAAGGTCCGATGAGGAAATCTTAGGTGTACAAATTTGATTGGTTAGAAGTAGTGGAAGACTCATTCAACGCTCGTGTCAATGAAGACCAGAGGATGTCTTTGACGCTCAAGAGTAAGCACTTTGTTACAACAACATAGTATGCAGAGATTCTGCATATAAAATGTGGTGCAGGTGGGAATAATTGAAGCAACTCTCTGCTTATCAGTCATGGCGTCCAAGAGGATTCAACACCACCCGCCTTCATCATCTAACAAGAAAGGCCAAGTTACAGTGCGATATATAAAACCTTTCTTTGTGGAGACAGATGAAGCCAATTTCAAAGCCGTCGTACAGAGCTTTACTGGGCAGAAGCCTGACGCTCACGGATCTGCACTCCTCAACAAGCTCGTGTCTCCTCACTCTAAATCCCTTTCGTCCCCTGGAAAAGATAACTTTCCTGTAGTTGCTGCAAAGGTACTGGAGGTAAAAGAGAGTTTATGTGTGCCGAGCTTCATGGGATTCGAAACGGGGATCTTCGATAGTCTTAGTGCTGATTTATTGTTTTGGAATTGTAAGAACGATGCATCTGAGCTTCCCCCATTGACCATCTCCGACATAGATATGTCGTGGGATTCTTTTCTTTGGTCCGACTTCCCGAGTTTCAACGTGTAATTCTTCGGCCATTTTGTCTTAATCATTCTTTTCCTTCATCTGTGTAACAAGTTATTAGTCTGTAACTCCTCATTATTTATAGTGAATGCAAACGAGTATTACATATATCCGTGGTGTTTCAGGTGTTTAGAGGAAGGCCGTTACTGAGGATTGATGGGTATTTACCAAATCTCAGAAAACTGGATATGATAGAGAAAATGGGAAGCTTGCAAATATGGTGACGTGGCAACAAAATACCATGTAAAAGCAAATTTTTTGTCATGATTGATTAAAGTGGGGCGGGGAATGAATAAGATCAGATTTCAAATTGACAAATTGGATAAGGAAACTTGATTGCCAACACCTCCCTACCACATAAACATAATAATAAGAATCTATCTTTTCAAAACTGCAAAACAAAACAAAAATGAGATTAGGAGAGATATGTTAGTTGGTGGATTTAACATTTCATGATCTTACGCAAAATTAATTTATAAAGTATGAATGAGAGAAGAATAGAAATATGGACAAAAGAGAAGAGGTACTAATATATGTGGGTAAATCTATTTTGACTAAAAACCACTACCTTCAGAAGCATTGAATCAAATTTATTAGTCAACAATAAAAATAGTTATACTACACTTGTAAGTTTAAAGCCTTAACATTCAAATCAACATCTTACTCCTCTAAAGGAAATCCAATAGCATAAGCTTGCAATAACAACTCCTCTTCAATCTCAACTCAAACACCTAATTATATCAACAACAACTAAATAGGGAACCACAAATAGTTTCAAGAAATCTATGTGCCAACTTAGGAGATACAATGTCCATATCTCAATGACATAATTTTCAACACTTGGGTCCAAGTTTGGGCTTCAAACTAATTTTAAAATACTCTCTTACACTTATACAATGGTATCATTAGTTGTCATAATCAACCACTAACTTGGGCACTCCATTTGGTCAAATTGCATCTTTAGCAAGATATTTTATGACATATGTCCCTTTGCATGCACTTGTCACTACTCTTTCAATCCTAGTCACCCTTAGGATATGAGTACACTCTATTCATTTATTCTTAATATCTTAGCTATTGTTAAGGTTGAAAAACTAAAATAGGGTTTTGACCATTCTTGGGAAGCTCCCAAACAACCCAACATATTTTCTCTATTTTTAATAGCTACAATTTTTTCTTGGAGGAGATATTCAATTATATGAGAGTTTATAAATATCTCCCTTTTTTATTTTATTTTATTAGAATAGATAGATAAAATATTCATGTTTTCATTTCTCTTATTACTTGGTGGTCTACTTGATTGTATTTGTTTCACTTTTGTGCATATTAGGCATAATTTTTGAGAAAGAATAAAAATTTGGTCACTTCTACCACACTGACTACAACATGGCACATAGACGCCTACATGGTGCAATGAATTCCATCACAATGACTCACATATTTTGCTTTCAAGTTCCTCTCCGCTTTGTATTTATAGTTTTGTGTTTTTCTTGTCAATTATGTAGCTTAATACACTAATAGTAATTTTTAGTTTCTATTTGTGCTTTTAACTTGTTAAAAAGCTATAATTTTCAAGGTTAAAATACATTAGGATCAACTAACATAATATTCTATGTATATTAGATTAGTAATAGATTAGCTTGTTTATTAAAAAGAACTAGTTGACTCTAGTGTAGTGTTTATTGAGTTCATTTAAAGAAGATAATTGTTTTTTCTTTGTTGAATCAAATTTTATACAATAAATTTTGGTGAATTTTATGCTCTTACACTAGAAACTTGTTAAAAAAATAGAAACACTTCAAAATTTTTAACAATAGTCTACAAAAAATTATTTTCAACATTATAGATTGTGTGTTGTGAGGCCTAACATAAAATTCATAATCTAGTCTCTTTATTTTGATAAAATTATTCATAGAAATTATATAGACACATAAAAATGACTCTCTCAATCTACTACTACTCCAATCAGGTTAGCACCTAATTTCACAAGAACTTCTCAAGATATGATTCAATTGTTATGACTCTACCTTCTCTTTCTACCATTCATGTTCAAACTACTTCAACTAACACATTATTTCATGATACTGATATCAGATTTGACCATGAGGCTACCTTGGGTACTATTTCTCACTCATAGGTGATTGAATTAGATTTGCATCATGGAGACTATATTTTTTTTTGGGAGAGAACATATCCAATGCTACTGTGTCTCTGGTTGAAAACTCTATGTACTATACTTAAAAAACCATCCTAATGATCTTTCAAATATTTGAGTGATTGGTCACATCATGCACAATAATTCTCTAACCTTAATAACTACTCTTGAAGGTAGTGGAGGCTTCCAATCCAACTGTAATATCATAAAATTGCACCCCTTGTAGTTTCACATACATTCTTTGATCCAATTTAGTGTCCACTCCCTTAGCATTTGTGTAGGTTCATTTTAGCCCTTGCATCAACCTTTTTCCTCTCTCAGGATGCTCAGGACCCCTTTTTAGCAACTACCCTTACGTGTCAGCTTTATGTCAAATTTTATGCTTTTCTCGTTCCTATCATTTTGTAGCATGATTTGTCTAGACACTAGCGTGCCACGCGAATGTCCATGCGTCACACTAGCGTCCTATGACATTTTGACATTCAAATGACCATTTTCTAGATGCCTTGCCACTTGTCAGTTACTTTTGTTAGTGGTAACGACCCGAGATTCCTTGTAACGACTCAAGAACCTTCTTTTCCCTCCCATTCTCTCTTTAAATGCTATCTTTTCAATCCATTTGGTCTTCTTGGGTTCTATCTTGAACTCTCTTCTCCTTTTTTGAACATTCTCTCTCTCTCTCTCTCTTCTTACTCTCTCAAGCTCGCACAACTTTGTACAACACTCTTTGCAACTCTCTTGGCTCTCGCAACTCTATCTCTCTCCTTGGCTTCCTCAAGCCTTGCAGGTGACATCTATCTTATGCCTTGTATCTTTGAGCATCTTGGAATTTCTCACATCCCCTATCTATTCCATCTCTATTTTGTGATATGGGTTCTCCTCCTTGAGTGGGGATTGCTTTTATCGCTCTTGTGTTCATTTCATTTCTGCTTATTATTTCTATCTATCTATTTGGCTATCCGTGGAGGTGGGAACACCAAAATAGGGGTTTGAATGAGGCAATCCCCTAAACAACCCCAACATTTTCCCTCGGTCTTATATGTGTAGGTATTGAAGATATTTCTTTGCTGGAGGCTTCATCGCTTGGGTTGTTGTAAGCATTTTTATATCTCTTATTCTCTCACTTTATCATTAATGTTTTACTCATTTTACTTCACTTTATCTTAGTTTTGCTACTCTCTTGTAGACACGTCAAATTTACATCATGCATAATCATATTTCATTCATCAAATAAATCAGGAATTTATTTAAATCAAATCCTAAATCATATTCCATCATTTTCTGATTTAAATAAATCAAATATCAAAGTCCAAAATGTCAACTCACCTAATCAGCATTAAATCAGCATAATCATCATCTATTTAATCTAACCCTGATTAAATACTCACCCACTTGCATTCTCTAGATTTGGCCACTTGCACATGAAATTGCAATTAATTGATTTATCAAAATTACTTATTTTCAACTTGGCATAAAGGAGAATATTCTCCAAGTTTGAATTTCCCCCCAAGTGGACATGTACACCAAACAGAGCATTTATGAGGCCTTACATGTCTCTTACATG
The DNA here is from genome assembly GCA_007258455.2 of Sequoia sempervirens. NCBI lineage: Eukaryota > Viridiplantae > Streptophyta > Pinopsida > Cupressales > Cupressaceae > Sequoia > Sequoia sempervirens. The sequence continues at coordinate 19,128 of VDFB02059179.1, forward strand.
TCCCCTTCCAAAGTCAAACTCAGCATTCATTGCAAATTTGAATTCAAATTTCCCTCTCATGGGCACTCTTCCCAAATCTTGCACATACATTGACCAATCACCACTTGACAAGTGTCCTCCTATCATTGGCTTGATCTTTGTCCCACATTGGTCCCTCTTCAACACTCAGCATTTGAAAATCTTTAAATACAAGCTTCATCTTTGAGCAAATCCTCCACAATTTTATGCAAGGTTACTCTCTTCATTTGAGATTTGATCTTGTCCATTTCACTCCATCATCTCCATCATTTACACAATTTAAGCTTTGATCAAGGATTGGGAAAGGGTCACTAGCACATGTGACACCAATCCACTATGGGATAGGTTTAATGTCATGTTTTTGTATGCTTTTATTTGGTTTCCCTTGTTTCATTTATGGCATGATTAACATGGCTTATTATTCCATAGGGATGTTGAAATATTGCTTTATTTTAAACTAACATTTTGCAGATTTTAGCATCCACAAAATGGCGCTAGAAGGAGGGCAACTAACGCATTTCATTTCTATTTTCTATTACTTCATCTTGTTTTCTATTTCATGAAATAGAAATGCTATTAGTAACACTACTTTGAGTTCATCTAAGTCTTATTTAAACAGTGCCTTCTTTTTATATTTACATAACATATATTAGTACTTTCAATTTGGAAGGTTTTCTATTTTCCTTAATTCATACTCGGTTAAATGCAGATAAGAATTTGATATAATGATTAGAACAAATACAGGAACACTCTGCAGAGCTCTATATCTGATTTACTTGTGTAATCTGCATTCGTATTAATACTTTCTTTCAACAGCAACAATCAAGTGTCCTCTATTTTTTGTTTAAACTTGGTTTTACCTGCTCTGTTTCTTGTTACTTTTTTGCACAGCAGATCCAAAATCAATACATAGCATGCATTTGACAGTTTCTCACGCCTTTTCAAACAAATCAATACTGGCAATCAAAACAGCCTTTGCTTGAAAGTTTCTTGCGCCTTTTGCATTCCATGAGATGGCATTTCTTTGATGATTTTTGTCAAGCAGTTCACGTGCCTTGTCTCTGCTTTCACAAGGAGCTGTAGGTCGATGTTGGAAATGATTGTAGGAATTTGGATTTACACTTCAAATGACATTTATACTATAGCTTTACACCTGCCAAATGCATTTGCTTGAAAGATTTCAAAAGATTTTAGTCGCTGTTTTTGTCTTTTTCACCTACCAATTCCATTAGCTTGAGAAATTTAAAATAAACAACAGTAGATTGAAATACACACATGCAGTTTGTGGCATGAGAATTGTATAAACAACTTTTATTCCAACTCCTAACTTGTCAAATACAGCACACTGCAGTTGGTCACGGTAGAAGTTGTCCTCGAGAAGGGAAACGAAGGGTGTGAGTGAGGATCCAGCCGAGCGAGTTGTAGAAGCCGCGCCAGTACACACAACAACAGAACAAATGTGAAACCCAATCCAGCCGATGAAGCCAAGAGAAATAAGACACTTCAACATATTTCTGCTTCTAAATATCTCTCGGCGAAGCTTTCTAAACTCTCAGCACTTCACTGGTCACTTATATTTTATGTAATCTTTTCATTTCACTTTACTAACAGTTTGGGAGAAAGACGAATAAATTTAAATTGCGTAATATTAAAACATGTGTTTGAAAGTTTGAGTGGCAAAATCTTGTCTCCCAAAGAATATTGCTGTAGATTTGATGGTTGAACATGTCAGGTAGAAGGGACGAGGATGTGATGTTTCACCTGCCAGTCACATTATCTTGGTTTGCATAAAGCAGATAGTTTTGGTTCTCACACCTATGAGGGATTTTGAAATGTGTTGTAGATGCTACGGTGACTGTGAATGAATTTAAATTCTGGTCATTTCATCCACCCAGGACACAGTGCGTTGCAACAATCTTATAAGATCTCTTGGGCATAGGAGTATGCGCCTGTGTGTTGAAATCACTGTGAATATGGCTTTTACACCTGCCAAATCTATTTGCTGGAAATATTCTTACACTGTGTCCTCTTTAAGCGCGGGTCTCCTGGCCTTACACCTGACAATTGCATCTGCTTGAAAATTTTACACTATTTTAAAGTATTTGTGGCGCAGCCAAGGAAGGCAAAAACTAGGCAGAAATTGCTAGAAAAGGTTTGGAAATTTGGCATTTGCATTTATTTTGAAAGCCATCAAGAGACTTTTAGACGCGTCCTTCCACCTGCTGTTTGCATTAGCGACAAAATCATTTATTCGCTAGCTCTAAAAAAGTCTCTTTCCCATGCGCCTGTGAGTAGGTTCAAAAGGTTTAAGTGCTTAGGCTGGTCGCATCATGATTTGATCCGTTACTTCTGCATGCAACCAGAGAAACTCGAAGTAAATAATAACAGGCATTATTTCAAATATATCTGTGATTCTGATAGCATTATTACTAGTTCTTTTGTGCTCTGATCACGTTGTATTTTTGTGGTACTCTGCAACACTAGTATAAAGTACCCAGAGGCGAAGTTAAAGACTTGACATCCACTAATTATAATATGCAAATCGGTTAACATATTGGGTCATTTTGCAGGTACAAAGACGTCTACCAGGGTACAACTCTAAACACTCAGCTCTTCACATCTGTGTGGAGACAAGACTTTGACCGCTGGCCCATTTGTAGTCTCACACAACCTCCAATCACATTATGTTAAAAGTCTTCAAAAAGCCTTGAAGGCTGTGAAAATTTATTAAATACGGCTCGACATTTGTTTGAAAATCTTTTGGTTGATTTAATGCGCCGTATTTAGATCTGCTGATAGCGAATCAATTTTTCTGATCTGGTATTATGATTATTGCATTTTGTCAATGACCATCACTTATGCAAAATTTAATTGATTTGAACTATGCAGCGGGGGTACTTGAATTCAACTTTACATCTACCATTCCAAAGAAGCCAAGAAATTTGATCTTTGTGGCGTCCACAAAGGAGAGGTCGTAAATAGAGGAGGTGGATACATGAAGAAGGACTAGCCTCTTATTTGCTCCAGCCTACGTAGCCTCTCTTGAATTTTTTAAGATGGCTCTATCCACTTTTAGATTCATTTATACAACTTGTTAACTGTGCTGAGTATTCTATGTTGTTCCATATTTGGAATGAGGACTGCGCTTTGACTTTTTATTTGACTAATACCTCAAAAATGTAGTTAAATAGTGATACAACACTTCTTGGGACTTTATTTATGTGGTTGAACAAAATCAGTTTTCTAAATTATTAGCTCAAGAGGTATATTCGGGATCTTTAACATAGTTGTGATCTTAAATCCAATGTAGAAACCACGATTTTAGGAGGGAATCTAAGGTTGTGTTTTTACTTTGCATGATAGGAGCGTTAATCATTTTTAAGGTCATTAAATCTTGTGCAGATTTTTCTTAGTTATCTTAAGTATTAAGTGCTGATTTGTTCATTTCTTTATTACTTGAATAACTAATATCATAGAGCCCAAATGTTATTTGGAGGAGTTATTTTAAGATTTTATTTTTAAATATCTCAACTAATTTCTTAAAATAAATCTATTTTAAGATTTTATTTTGTAATGTTTATAGGTACAAACGAAGGATAAGCAAAGGCGAAAAGGTGCAAAGCGAAAAAGAAGGCTATCAAATGAAAACGAAAGGAGGGGAAATTTTTGAAAACACAATGTGTTTTTTAACACTTTAAGTGTTTGATCAACACTACTTCACGAAGTTGTTTATCTTTTCGTTTTAGAACACTAATTTTCATTTGGGTCTAAAACGAACAATTTGATTTTCATTGCAAAGGGCTTAAAATGAATCTTAGGACAAACTTACTAGATCTCGTTTTGGGCTAAAAATTGGACAAGCAATCTTCATATTTCATTTGGTGCTTAAAACGAACTCACAATTGCTTTGAAGGTTATAAAACGAACAAGTGTTTGAATTGTGTGATTTTGTCTTTTGAGTGCGTATCCTCTCCCCTTGCGTTTCGTGCGATCTAGGGTGCAAGAGAAACACTCAAGATACATTTTATTTCTTTGAAACACTTCAATTTGGGCTTAAAAATTGAACATCTTGTGCGAGTGTGAGTAGGGGCATTTTCGCGTACATTCTCTTTCTTTGTGCCATCAAAGATCGATCGAGTTACGGATTGTGTCTTTGCTCACTTTTGTTTATCTTAGAGGGCCTGCCTTGGGGAAAAAGTACTCACCCAAGGGCGACTCAACCGGTAACACTCTAAAGCCAAGAGTATTTCCAGGGGATATAAATGAGGGTTTTGGTTAAACGCCATAATCACGCGGTTGGCTCCACAAGATGGATCCGAAGGGGACTCTTGCAGTATGGGTCAATCTCCATGAACGGAAAGTCCTTACTAGAACCCATGTGCTAGAATTTGCCAAAATCCTTAATCTATTTGTTGGTGCAAGAACGTCGTTCAAGCCACCCCACACTCGGTCTTCTAGTAGAGATGGAAAGCATGCCATGGGAGTTTCATGGTGTTGATGCTTGGCTGCCCGATTGCGAATGAGCGTGGAGGGGAGAGTGGGGTCAAGCATCTAACCATCCGCTAGAGATAAGCGTAGCTAGACTTGTCCAAGTGGGAATCCAACAAATATTGTCTTACACATCCATAGGGCTTGTAATTATTCTTTGTTTGAAAACATAGTGTTGTATTTGAAAAAATTTTGCAAACAAACATTCAACATGATTCTCAAAATTTCAAACCCTCTTTAAGACAAATATCATTGACTCAATCCATATGTTACTGCTTTCCCTGCGGATTCACGTTCGTAGAGGTTCCTAAGCATTGGATTATATCCCAATTTGTCTTCTTGAGTAAACAATAGGAAAAACCTTGCCTTAAGTTCATTGAATTTCCACATAAAATATCTTGTGGGGTTTAAGGAAATTAAGACATTGGACATCTTAGTTTGAAACTTTAATCAAAGAGTGTGTTTGTGGTAAAAATAACTCATTAAGCAAAGATAACAAATTGGACCCCACACATGTGCTTGATATCTTTTGTCATATTGGTCTTTTGATTGCTCTTAGAGAAAAGTGTGTTCTTCAATACCTTGGCCTAGTAAACAAAGTCTCTCTAAGTCTCTTAGGATCATTAAAACTTTCATCATCCATCCAAACATTTATCAAAATTCATCCATCCAAACAACTTTAGATCTTTGCAAACATCATCCTAGACTTGGGTACATCCCTAAACCAAAATCATTTGTTTAGTTAGGTGTGTTTGGATGAATCCTTCCATGCACACTTAGTTAAATTATCACCTTTTTGAACAAGTTCATCCTAAGATCACATCCAACATCTTAGGGTTTACAAGTTCATCATCCAAATCAACCAATCAAAAATCAAAATCCCTAAGTCTAGCATTGATACAAAGTCCCTAAATGTTCATCATTCATATCATTTACACCTTTCGTCCTTCATCTCATCATTGGTCCTAAGAACCTTAGAGGTCACTTTCATAACAAGGTCAAAACACAAGGAGAACATGGAATACAAACTTGATCCCTACGTCTTGAGTAATCCAAATCAATTGAATCTTGAAAGCCTTACAATTCTGATTGATTATCAAAACTCACACTTATACAATCCATACATGGGACCATTACCTTTGACAAATGTCAATAGAACAACAAGTGTGAGTGTGCCGAAATCAAATATTGGAACACATTTCCCATTAGGAGATCTAAACCCAAAACTACAAGTCTATCCATCGAACAATCAATGCATGAACCTTGAAACGAACAATGTCATCCCACCAAATCCCTACAAACCAAATGAGAAGGCACCAAGTACAAGTTTTCAAAACATGAATCTAGCAAACTTTGGGATGGATACATTTGAAAATTATCCGAATGTTCCCAACATGAGCAATGGTCAATTTCAACCCATCATCACAAATCAGAATGTTGTCCAAAATCAAACACAACTATACATCCCAAATCCACTTAAACAAAAGCCGAATCAAGGGAGTCAAATTCAAAATCAAGATAAAATTTCACTTGAGCAACTTGCTTCACATGCCAAACTAATTGAACTATTGGGAAAAGAGTTATCTTCACTCCAAAATCAATACAATCTTTCATTGGTTAATCCATGTCATCAAAGCATTGAGTTGTGTCTGCAACCACAACAATATCTCCAAGGTCAAGAAGTTAGATATCAAGGTCAACCACATCAACAAATCCAACCCCCACATGTTGAAGATCAATCACCACATCTCCAAAATCAATCACCACAAGGTCAACTTAAAGTACAAATCTCACAAAGAAACAAGCGACAATACACACCACTTGGGAGACCAATCGAATCAGTCTTGCAACAATTGGTACAAGAAAATCTCATCAAGCTCCCCATCTATGGGAACTATCAAGAACCCCTAGTTAAACCACCAGGGTATAATGAGGAGCACCATTGTGATTATCACAAAACAAAGGGACACACAACATTAAGTTGTATTCGACTAAAAATTCTCATCCAAGACTTGATTGATCAAAAGATAATTGCTATTGGGGACAATGATAGCATTGTCAATCTCTCCACCACAATTGTTGAAAATAATGATCAAGATCTATCCGTCAATAAAGATGTTTTCGTCTCATCCAATGAGGCATCGACCGATGATTATGTCAAAAATGTCTCTACATCACCTAATGAGTTAGAGGATATATCTCAAGAATTTATTCCAAAACATAATCAAAATCCTTCACCAAAGTCTAGCAATGGTCCTTCCCAAGACATATTGACATCCTTCGACCTCATGGCTACATATACTAAAGGAACCCTAAACTCGATACTTGAGGATGTTGAACCACTTACCATGTCTAATGAAGATATCCAAGCACCATTTGTAAGCGATCCATGCTTTGAAACCGACCCATGTCAAGAGCTTGATCCAAAGCATATCGAAAGCAATCCCAAAATAAATCAAGATAAAAAATTTGTATCTCCAAGATACTACAATGATCTAATGGATATTCTCCTATCCACACAAGATGATCACATCCACATACTACTTACTCCTCCATCTACCCATGGGATGCTTTCTATAGATGGGCACGTAGATGATCTTCATCTAGAACAGGATTGTGTTACACAAAAAGAGCAGATTCTTAACTCCTACAATCAAACGGAGTTGTCAACATCAGGATCGAATATGTCCCAAACTTAGATTGAGGACATCATGAATAAAGATATCCATCATTATCTATTCAAGGAACAGATAGAACACCCAGAGTTAGTGGAGCAGCAAATTGAAACAACGTCACCTACGGTGGTCATTTATCAGAGAATACATTCTAAACAAGAGCTCTTAAAACAAGCAGAATCAAGGAATAAAGGTAACACTATCACCATACTGGGGGCAACTTCATCTCAAGAAAACGTCAACATAGGGAGCACGAAGAATCCTTATGATGAAACTAGTTTCAATACTACAACCAACCACGTCACAAATCTTCATCCACCCATCACCCCATCCATGAATTGGGACCAACTTCGAAGGAAAAATTTGAATCAAAGTACGAAGAATGTTATCAAAGCAAAAAAAGCTGAGAAGCATAATGGACAAATCAAATACAAATGGATACCGAAGAATACAAAGAAAGATTATCCCTATCAAACTCCATCAGTCAAAGAAACTATGGGGAAAAATAAAAGAGGGAAAAGTATCCATCAAGAATGTCCACAAAATAAAAAACAGGCTTCTCAAGCGACATATAAAGTGTATCAAGCAGTTGGTCCTAATTCCACGCACACTTCCGTATCTACCCATCATTGCTCATCTTCCCAAGTTTGGAGAGTCAAAGGTTCCAAACTTGTCAACCAATCCATCTCTTATCCCTAAACACACTCCATCCATGCCTACACGCATAATATCCAATTCTTACATTGACCGTGTATTGGCAACAACCCTTCATCATAAGGATTCTAAAGGCACTCTATTGCGATGTGCGCACAAAGACAGAGTTAACCCTAGTATTGACGAAGCAGATCAAGAATCCCAAAAGTTGCATTCAAGTGCACATATCTTAGCAAAGCAGCTCCTTCAGGAAGGATATCGATGGCACATCATGATAGGGGCATCTACATCAACACCACTAGGTGGTTCAACATGAATCTTTCAGAAAAATACAAAAAAAATTAATCAAAAAAAGCAAAAAATCCAAAAAAAATCAGAAAAAGGATTGAAAATAGTAAAGATAAAAATCGTCCTCTAGTGAAAACCGCATGGGCGGCGCTTTGGGCAAGACCATGATGAAAACTTGGCAAACAAGCGTCATGAGTAGAATCGAGCATCTACGTGTACCAGTTCAGATGAAAGCATCTCATCTCATCCCATCCATAATAAATCAAGCATTCCATCCATCTTATCCATAATAAATCCATCCATCCATGAACCATTTATCCAATCCATTCGCATATATTTTCATCCATCATCTTAGTTATCTTGATCTTGATGAAATTTTGGGGCACGCTTTATGCTTGCTTACGGTAAAACATCTTGACATGGGTCATTTTCATCAATCCTATCCTATGCAGTGTTATCTGAGCCATGAAGCATTGTCCAATGAGCATTCTTCATCCGAACACCTTATCTTATTGCAAGATAATCCATCGCATCCTTCGTATGCTTACCATATCCATCCATCCATACACCTATCCAAGCATCCATCCATAACATTCCATACATTGCTAGACATTGGGGGCAGATATATACATCTTGCTTCAGGAATAAATCTTGGTCTATATCCTCCAGCTTATGTGGCGATTCGAACATTGGTAAACGTGAAATCAAATTGGTCAAACATTTGTGATCTAGAGTCTGAATCACTAGCCCATGGCATATTTTGACGAGAAAAAAAAAAAAATGTTCCTTATCAACCGTCATCTTTCATCGAACATCAAATCACTATCAGTTGCATCTAAGTTGCACGCCAAATGTCACATCAAATCATTCAAACATCTTTTGTTTCAAACCTAGCTTCATCAATCATGATCAATTAAATCCAATCAAGAAATCATCAGGATATCCTTGTGTTGCTTAACACTATCCTTGCATTGTTGTGCATCCTCAACAATGTTATCGCCGATAGTTTTAGTGCTGATTTTTTGCTTCAAAATTTTAATGACGATGCATCTGAACTTCCTCCATTGACCATCTTTGACATTGACATGTCATGGGATTCTTTTCCTTGGTCCGATTACCAAATTTTCAACACGTAATTCTTCAGCTATTTTGTCTTAATTATTCTTCTCCTTCATTTGTGTAACAATTTATTAGTCTGTAACTCCTCATTATTTATAGTGAATGCAAACGAGCATTACATATATCCGTGTGTTTCAAGTCTTCAAAGGAAGGTCGTTACTGAGGATTGATGGGTATTTACCAAATCTCAGAAAATGGGAAGCTTGCAAATATGGCGACGTGGCCAAAAATATACAATGTAAGAGCAAAATTTCATCATGGTGGGGAATGAATAATATCAGATTTGCACTACTACCGACTTTCGTCAGTAGATTTATTTTATATTTTATTTAGATGATAAATATATTTAGAATTGTAAACATAAAAAAGACATAGAGTATGAAAAAATATACTCCAACTTTGATTAAAAAAAGACATAGTACACCATCAACTGCTCCTTCTTTCCAAGGTTTTGGAGCCAACGAGTGTTACCCCTATTCAAATAATGCAATTACTACTCACTAGAGTCTCCTCCCCTATAAAGAGAGTAGTTTGTTAGATATTCTTCTACTTAGATTGGATTTTACTATGAGAATAGGAGTAGTCCAATCCATTCCATTAATAAGGGTACATTACATGTGTGATTCTAAGCCCACCTCACATTATTTAGAATATTAGGTAGAATATGGAGTATTAGGTAAAGTTATAGAATAAAGTTATATAAATTATCAAGATGAGTCTTTAAAGCACAAGTGCAAGTCTATGGTTATGAATTACTCCTAATCTAGTATATAATTTTGAGTGGTTATATTGATTGAAAGATTTTTTCTCTAGAATTTTACAAACACAATTTCTAAAACCTATCTAGTTGAAATTATTAGATTATTTAACTAAAAAACATTATTTTATGTTTACATTTTTTTACATGTCAACATTATTATCCCTCAAAACCCTAATTAATTAGCCTGGATTATTTGATCTTACATTCATGTATTTTATCTTATTGGCTTAGACTAAACCAAAGGAAACCTTATTTTATTTAATTAAGAGGTATAATTTAGATGTTATTTTTTAGGGATTCCATCTTACAAGTCCAACATGAAAACCTATGATCTTGTCATTTGAGAAAAAACCACTTGAATAATTTTTTAACTATTTATTCTACAAATTTTTAATTTATTTTTGTTAATGTCTATCCCAAACTTATAATATATTAATTTAATATTTTTCTGAATAGTTATGTTTCACTTAAGTTTCTATTTTTTATTTCCTTTTTGGTATAATTAAAATAGAGTTGAAAGAACAAGCACATTGCACTCAATTGATAAACTAATATATGAAAAACATACTTTCCCACATCATAGAGCTTTACTCATAGTTTCCTTCATCATTTAACAATATTATAAGGTTTTAATAATATGCTCATTCCAATATATGATTTTCATACTAGTAATAATACCTTCTAAAATACAAGCAAGATCAAAATAGACATCATATTTAATATTATGATGTTGATTTATAATATTGAGCTCTAATGATTCTCCAATATCTCAATAATTACCTAAAGAGGAAAAATGTGCATACACTAGAAATCCATTCAGCAATTGAATTGTTACAATAGAAATATTCTATACATTTTTTAATTAAAAAGGTATTTGAGCATAGTGATGAGCTGATAAGTAGTGAGAACTTATGAATGTAAAACAATGAGAATTTGAAATTTTGGAAACATATGATCTTGTTGAATAAAGAAGAGAAATATTTCTCACTTTTTCATGAACAAAAACTATTTAAATTTTCATAACTTTCCTTTCTTCATAGAAGTATAAGAGCTTTCTACTACAAGTATGTCCTTCCCAAAATCATTTGCAATCAACTAGAAAATTGGAAATACTAAATTACATAGATCCTTGATTTGGCACAAACAATTAACCTATACAAGATAATGTGCTAAGTTAGACCACTCACAATAGCATCTTTAGTAAGGCTAACACACCAAAAATTCATCCCAAGTAGAATCAAATTCCTGTACACAAATTTATATATTAATAAAATTTAAAAGATTTCATTTTTCAATTTAGAAGTAGTACAAAAACTAGTAATTGATAGACAGAATAGCTAACCAAATTTTTTCTAAGAAAATAAAGTACTAATTTCCTTTTGAATTTTAACATTTTAATATTTTTAATTATGATTAATACTTCAAAGAAGAAAAACTCTATACTTTACCTCTAACATTTCAATGAATTGTAGAGTTGTCTCATCATAGTGTTAGATTGTTCATCCATGGAAACAAAAAACTTTATCATTGTGTCAACTTTATTGAAGTATTTCGTTCAACTCATTTTTATCACAATCAAAGATATTATCCCTCCAAAAGCTGATCCATATGACAAACCTAGTGATATCTCATACCATGTATATTTAGTGCTTTTCTTTTCATTATTAATTAAAACTAGAGGAGCAAGAAAAAATTTTGACCAAGAAGAATTTTTGGGTAGGGGACACCTCCAAAGATTAGAATTCCTTGAATAAGAGGATTCTCTAGATGTGCCAATTAGATGTTATCTTTGTGGCATACTTCCCAAAAGATTGTTCCTTGATAAATTTAATGAACCTAAGTAACTTAAAAATTCAAGCTCTGGAGGAACTTGCCCAAAAAATGATTTTTTGAAAGGTCTAATTGTTGTGTATTTTACAATTCATTGACATTTAAAAAAAAATGCTTGACTTGGATAGTTTTATGACTATCTTTAAATTCTTAAAAGAAGGTGTTGATTTTATCGTCTTTAGATAAGTCTTGGTGAAGGGAATCTTTTTAATTAAAACTTCTCTTAAGTCCCATATTTTCTTGCATCCAAAAAAGACAAATGGAAAGCTTCAAATGCATGCATGAAAGGAGGGAAAGTTTTGGTGAAGACTAAGTTTAAGGAAGAGATCAAGCAACTAGGGTTTCCAGCTGCTTGAGAGTTATCTACGCAATATTTCAAGGGATATGCATGGAAACCAAAGATATTTCAACCATATTTTATGAAGAGTGGCATTGATTTTTGGGAAATGACTTCAGGTATGTAGTGTATCCTAGATATTTTTCTCTTATTCTAAGCTTTAAACACATGTTTAATGGCAGCTAGGTGTGGAAATTCACCAATGATAGTCATGAAAAGAATTTAAAGGTTTGATCAAGTTGTAGGAATCATTGTTTTGTTGAGTCTTATCATCCATGCATTATTTTCTTCTTGTTTCTCAAGCAAGATGTTGTGCTATTTTATTGTTTAAGAAAGATTAAAGGTTTTCATTTTATGAGTGATGACTTCAAGTTTTGGCTAATGTATACCTTGGGCTATGGTTTTCACATGAATATTGTAAGTGTTAATCTCCTAGAACCAAAGATTAGTTCAAAGGGGCAACATGATAGAGCATGGATAATAGGTGCATCATTGCAAGCATAATTCCAATGTGATAGTCACAAGTCACCATGAAGTTTTAGATAGTGGTCTTAAATGCAAAGGGTAACGGCTAAGCATATAACTAGGTAATGGGTAGAAGATAGTACTTTACAAAGATCATAAAAATGAGTATAGTGAGAAAAAGGTTCATGAGAATTCATGAAGAGATCATAGTGCTCATGTAAGGACCATGAGTAGTTATTCACATGAAGAGATAAATACAAAGATAAAGAAGATAGACAAGCCTTCAAGGAAATGTAAAAAGGATAGTCTTATTAATGAAGGATAGTCCTAAGATATTGCAAAGTTTCCAAGGGATGGTCACTTCAAAATATTTGAAGTTTGATATGACATGTTGGTATGAAGGACTGAGCTAGAGATAAATGGTCCAAGGTTGGTATGAAGGAAGAACAAGAAATTTCTAGAAGACAAACCATAAGAAATAAAGAGATTCTATAATAGTCAAAGTTGTAAGGGGCAGATTCATGAATGAATGACAAAGATGGAAGAATGTGAATATCAGCCTATAAGTAAACACATATCTAAATATAGTCATGATGACTATGATGATAGTGAGCAAAGATAAAATATCCCTGCCAAGATTAAAGATTAGAGGTTTGTAAGTTAAAAAGAAGCTTCTAAAGACCAATGGTGGGGCATCATACAATGATAGAGATTAGTTTTGATAAATTTGATGATTCAAAATCCAACTACCTTCTTGATAAATCAAAAACACCAAGGTTATCACAAACAATGCTATTTATTTACATAGGAACCACTACCAACTTCATCGTTGTAGTGGCACATACAAATATAACATTATTTCTAACTACTTGTGGTACCTTGTTCCATTTTCTAGAATATTATCCTTCTCTCTATTTCTTTAAATGATCTCTAGTTTTTCATTAGCACTCCTACATCACTTTTCATTATTCCAACAAGTACTATCTCATATTTGTAATTATAGGTTCTTCATCAAATGACTTACAATTGCTATCATATCACCAACACAGTTGATCCAACATGTATGTTGCATTGCATAATTTTCCACACCATTATCACATATATATCACCATTTATATTGAATTGTAACATAAATATGTAGTACATATTATCACTTTGAATTATGTAGACAAAATCTTCTTACATAAATTTTTTATATGTGAATATCAACCATTCTAACACATGAGTACACTAAGATAGACTATAACTAAAAGGAAAGTCAATGCAAGGTAATAAATTAACATGCATAGATTATCCAAACATCTTGCAAGATAACAAAAACTATTTAATTGCTTAATATACCTTGAGTGTTTTCTTCCTATATTTTCTCAAAATTATAGACGTAATTTTTTTATAGTAATAAAATTAAAAAATTCTTGTACTTTCTTTGTCCTTGCCTTGGGTACTTACATGATATTCCCTAGTTTCCTTCGATTCTTGTCAAGTGTGCTGTAAAATTATGCTCCTTGATGTCAACACAATAGGGTTGTATAGTGAATAGTGAAAATAAAATGACCTTTTGCACCTTTTTTCAATTTTCTATTACACCCCCTCTAGTTTTACCTTTTTCTTTTTTTCTTTACTCTTTCCATTTTCTTACCTACATTGAATAATGTGATAGTTATTATTCTCCACCTCTAGATAAAGAACATCCTTTCTTTAATTTAAAAATATATTTTAAAAGGCCAATTAGCATCAAATAAATACAACTCTTTTATGAATCTTCTCTTTTCTAAATATATCGATTCTTTAATGATAAATATTTTACAATATATAATGATTATTTTAGGGTTAAATCTCTTCTTACCCTATTTAGTGTACTTTAGGGTTGCTTTCTTTCTCACCAAAAAATTACTTTATATACCTCAAGAACCTTAGTTTTCCTCCAATGCTCAAAAAGAGGCGATATAGAAATACAATGAATTTTTAATGGAAAGAAGAATTTATGATGATAAAGTAATACCCATAGAGTCAAAGGGAATACACATGAATCATTTTCAAAAACCTAAATCACACATAGAAGCAATAGCCACACACCACCATTACCTTGATTAGTTCATCTATATTTTTACAAAGCACACACACACAAAATTTTTGGCACTAATGTTTGAAATAGTTATATTTTTTTCTCAATACTTGTTGTGATTAGGCACTTCTTAGACCTTGGATGTTCTCATGTTCAAATTAATTATTTTATTATATTTATTTATTATGTATACCTCATTTGGGAAATGTAGCATCCCAATTATGATGACCATTATCCCATGTCTATGTCTTTGTATAATGTGTACAAGAAGTTGTAAGAGCATCTACTATCATTAAAATGCTGTAAAATATCATATTTACATATGATAGATTTTATGATGCATGTAAGAACATGATTAGAAAGGTTACAAAGTTGAATAAGAATACTGACCTTCATTATGATATGTAAGAAGCATTTGACATTGTAAGTGGTGTAGGCAAGTATCTTTGATGATGTGCTAGAAGTAGGTTATCCTTTTTGAACTTGGGAGTTGTTATTTCATCCTTTAGTGGGTGTGGGATATTTTTGTCCTCCAATGAAGTTAGACACTCAAGTTCATGAAAAAGGTCATGTGGTACTTTTCCTTGTTGATCACTTAGCTCATGATTTTAGCTAGTAGTTCTTTAAAACCCTTTATGATTTCTTGCATACCTTTTCCTATATAATGGAGCTAGAGGATAGTGGTTTTATATAAGAGTTATAGAGCTTTCTTTGTAGGATTACGTTGTCAGAATTCCTCAAGAGGAGAAAGATGTAACATGTTTTTTGTTGTTAATTAATATATTGGTTTGGTGCTTTGGAGTGTAGATTTTTTTTTTCTTGAAAGGGTTTCCCAATGTATATTGGTGGCTCTTCTCTTTTCCCTAATTTTCTTCTTTCTTGTTCTTAGAAGTGTTAATTTTTACATATCATTATGCTATTAAAATTTACTTAAATCTAATAATTGCATTTCTTTTTTTTAAGGATTAATCTGGGAAATAAATGGGTCTCAAATCTGTTTCATGTGTATAGTTGTGTACTTGTATCAACATTTTGTTGAGAGTCTTATGGTACTAGAAGTGTATATTGGGAATTTTTTCCTCACAGTAATTTTGTTAAATTAGTCTAGGGATTTGACTAAGGTAGATCCATCAATGTGTCATAAGAACCCATTGTTTAGATAGTAGGCTACATGTTTCAATCAAAGTTGTAGAGGATGTTGCCACACTAAAGAAGGATGCTAACATGCCATATGGGTAGGACCATGGCTATATAGATAGGACCACATTGAAAAAAATAGTACCATATGTTTTAATGTCCTTCAAATTACAAAAATAGAATAATTTTTTTTTTTTATATACAATGATATAAAAAATCCTTATATTTTACATGATTTTTTTTCCTGCCTTCCATACATTTATTTTAAACAACAATATTAATCTAAATGAAAATAAATATAAAAATACTACAACATTTAGATGTTTACATCTATGTTATTTTTAAAATTAATCAAGAAAGAAACAAACAAAAAAGATTTTAAGAAAAAATCATGGTTGCACGGAATCAATTTTTGTGTGAGCGTTTTGTGTAAAATGCGGAGCTAATAACTCAAACAAGAAGGAAACCTTAGGAAAATTTTTAATTGGTTAGAGGTTGTGGAAGACTCGTTCAATGCTGGAGACCACAAAATATCAAACAAAGCTAACAGTCTAACCAAGTCTTTGAAGCTTATAATGTCGTATTACAAACAATTTATTAATAATTTTAATTCTACTATTTTAAATAAGCTTGATCAATGGAGAGATTATGCATATAAAATGTGGTGTAGGTGGGAGTAACTAAAGCAAATATCTACTTATAATTGATTACACCTAAGAGGATTCAACACCACCTGCCTTCATCATCTAACAAGAAAGCGCAAGTTACAGTGCGATATATAAAACCTTTCTTTGTGGAGACAGATGAAGCCAATTTCAAACTTGTCGTATAGAGCTTTACTAGGTAGGAGCCTGAAGCTCACAGATCTACACTCCTAAACAACCTCATGTCTCCTCACTCTAAATCCCTTTCCTCCCCAGGAAAAGATAACGTTCATGTAGTTGCTGCAAAGGTGGAGGTTGTTGGAATTAATTTCTTCCACTCATTGATGGAATATGACTCACTCCACTTATCAAGATAAGATATGGAATCTAACTCACTCCACTAATAAAGATAAGATATGGAATCTAACTCACTCCACTTATCAAGATAAGATATGGAATCTGACTCACTCACCACTTTACCATATCTTCTCTTATTTTATATGCTAATGGTTTTTCATGCAAGGAAATCTTATCTTATTTTCTCCACTACCTAAATACCTCTATAAATAGCTAATCCATATGCAATAGATTTACATCAATAAAAATCTTATGTATGCTGAAGCATACGTTCCTATCTTATTTCTCTATCTCTTGAGTTAGCTATTTTTTTGTGTATTTCCCTCTGTTATCTAAGAACTGGTATCATAGCAGATTTTAAATCTTGGGTTGTAGTTCTAGTTGTTTGGACTACTGACGTTGAAAGAAAGGAGAGATTCCAGAGATCCCAGTCACAAAAGTTGGAGTTGCTGAGCAGATTTTGAAGAAAAGGTTAAGTGTTTGTAAGAAGAAGCCTCAAAAGAAGGATGCAATATTTGGAAAGAAGCAGAAGTTGATGTTGTTTTCTTGCAACCACAGTTTGAAGGTATTAAACTATTGTATCAGACAAGTTTGCAGTTATGGCATCGAGCAGTAGCCTCACACAACCTCAAATTCCACTATTTAATAGTAAGAACTATGATTTTTGGTCAATAAAAATGAAAACATTGTTTTGTTCTCAGGATGTATGGGATTTGGTAGAGAATGGTTTTGTAGAACCACTAGATCATGCAACTTTGTTGGCATTAACACAAGCAAAAAAAGACCAGCTCAAAAACACCAAGAAAAAGGATTCTAAAGCCTTGTTTATTATTCAACAAGCTATGGATGATACATTGTTCCCTAGGGTTGTTGTAGCAACCAAGTCCAAACAAGCTTGGGATGCATTAGAGATTGCTTATCAAGGTACAACCAAAGTAAAGATAGCTAAGTTACAAACATTAAGGAGAAGTTTTGAAAATGTTTATATGAATGCATCTAGATCTATAGATCATTTCTTTACTGAGGTGATGAATATTTTTAATCAAATGAGGTCACATGGTGAAAATATTGTAGACCAAAAGGTGATTGAAAAGATACTTAGAATTTAGCCTAGTAAGTTTGATGTAATTGCAGTTTCCATTGAAGAGTCAAAAGATTTAGCTTGGTTATCTGTAGATGAACTATTGGGATCTTTATTGTCTCATGAATCTAGAATAAATAGGAATAATAATTCTTCTTCAGAGAATGCTTTTAGATCTCAAGTGTCATTTAGCAGAGGAAGAGGAAGGTCAAACTTCAGAGGAACAGGAAGAGGTAGAATTGGACGCATGAGTCCAGATCAAGGAGAATGGACTAATCAATCCAATCAGAGTTTCAATAACAGAGGACGAGGAAGAAATTAATTTCAACATCAATCACCTAGGTTTGATAGGTCTCATATTCAATGTAATCATTGTAAGAAATTTGGTCATTTAACAAATGAATGTTGGAAGAAAAAAGTAGAATTGAGTAAACAAAATGAAAATTACTCAGGTGTATCAGATAATAACTTAGGAGGGTTATTCTTAACCTATAATGTTGCTCAGGAAAGTTCCAGTAATATATGGTTTTTAGATAGTGGATGCAGTAATCACATGATAGGAAATGGTGGATTATTTGCTAGTTTGGATGATTATGTCAAATCTGAAGTGAAATTGGGAAATGATAGTAAAGTATCTGTAATGGGGAAAGGTGTTATAATTTTTTTGACTAAAAATGGAGGAAAGAGATATATTCCTGATGTCTTCTTTGTACTTGGTTTAAAATATAACTTATGAGTGTTGGTCAGTTAGTGCAAAAAGGGTATAAAGTTTCTTTTAACAAAGATGTATGTACAATTCTAGATAGAAATCCTAGTGATAGGTTAATTGTAAAGGTTGAGATGACCAAGAATCAAATGTTCCCCCTCCGGATTGCATGCATCCAAGGATTAGAGGAAGTAAGTTTCAAAATAGTATACTTAGACCCAACATGGTTGTGGCATTTAAGGTATGGTCACCTTCATTATAAAGGTTTACCACCCATAGAGAATCCAACTAATTCATGTGAAAGTTGTATATTGGAAGAAAAAAATAGAGAAAGTTTTCCTGTAAGGAGTTCATACAGAGCAAGGACACCATTAGAGTTAATTTACACTGATATATATGGACCAATGCAAACTCCATCCTTAAGTGGAAGCACATATTTTCTAACATTTATTGATGACTTTAGTAGGAAAACTTGGATATACTTTCTCAAGCATAAGTCTAAAGCCTTTAGTAAATTCAAGGAGTTTAAAGCTATGGTTGAAAAGCAAAGTGGTCTACACATTAAGATACTCAGATCAAATAGAGGTAGTGAATATAGTTCTAATGAATTTTTAGACTTTTGTAGAGGTCATGGTATCAAGAAACAATTTACAGCAAAGTACACACCACAACAAAATGTAGTAGAGAGGAAGAATAAAACCATAATGGAAATGGCTAGAAGCATGTTGAAGGCCAAGAATTTATCTAATGTTTTTTGGGCAGAAGCAGTAGCATGTGCAGTATACATCTTGAATAGAAGTCCTACAAAGAGTGTCAATGATCTAGTTCCACAAGAAGCGTGGACTGGTAAGAAACATTCTGTATCTCATCTTAGAATTTTTGGATGCGTTTCCTATTCCTTAGTGCCATTTGAATTGAGAAGAAAATTGGATGATAAAAGTGAAAAGTGTATTTTCATTGGTTATAGTGAGCAATCAAAAGCTTATAGATTGTATAATCCTCTTTCAAAGAAAATTATTATTAGCAAGGATGTTAAATTTAAAGAGGAAGAAGCATGGGATGGAAACATTGATAGTATAGTCTTAAGTGGAGTGCCAATACCTCATAGTGAAGAAGAATCAAAAGAAAATGATGGTCAATCAAATCAAGCTAGACCAAGTCCTCCACCAAGAAATTTTGTGTAGGGTGAACCATCAAACTACCAAGGCCAACCAACTTCAGATTCAAATGTAAGTAATGAGTTAGATCCTACACTTGCTTCATTAAGACCAAGCCCTAGAAGTAAGAAAACAAGAAGTCAAAGAAATATATGATCAAGATCGAGATAATTTAGAATTGTGTTCAAATTTTTCTTTATTCTCTCATGATCCAGTATATTTAGAAGAAGCAGTGCAAGAAGATAATTGGATCAAAGTAATGGATGAAGAAATGGATTCTATTGAAAAGAATCAAATATGGGAGTTAGTGGATCTACCAGAAGGTAAAGATTCTATAGGAGTTAAATGGATTTATAAGAATAAGTTTAATGTTGAAGGTAAATTTGAAAAACATAAAGCTAGATTGGTTGCAAAAGGATTCTCACAACAGTATGGGATTGACTATAATGAAACATTTTCTCTAGTTGCTAGACTTGATACAGTTAGGACTGTTTTAGCAATAGCTCCTCAAAATAGTTGGAAAGTCTATCAAATGGATGTAAAATAAGCTTTTCTAAATGGTTTTCTTGAAGAAGAAGTTTATATTCAACAAACTCTAGGATATGAGGTATATGGGCATGAAAATAAAGTGTGTTAATTGAAGAGAGAACTTTATGGTTTGAAACAGGCACCAAGGGCATGGAATAATAGGATTGATTCATATTTAATAAGTAATGGATTCAATAGAAGTCACAATGAGCCCACATTGTATACACAGACTAATGAACAAGGTCAAATTTTGATTGTGAGTCTATATGTTGATGATTTAATTACCAGTGGAGATTTGTCTGCAGACATGCTCAAGTCAGCCTGAATGAAAGAGCTTGAAATGACAAATTTAGGCTTAATGAGATACTTTTTAGGCATTGAAATTGTTCAATATGATAAAGGAATCTTCATTTGTCAGTCTAAGTATGTGAAGGATGTATTGAGAAGATTTAGAATGTTACAAATCAATCCATCATCAACTCCAATTACTACAAGAACAAAACTTAGCAAAGAGGATAAAGGGTCAAATGTTGATCCAACTATGTTTAAAATACTCGTGGAAGTATAATGTATCTTACAGCTACAAGGCTAGATATCATGTATGGAATTAGTTTGATCTCGAGGTTCATGGATTCACCTCAAGATTCTCACTAGCAAGTTGGAAAGAGAATATTGTGATATGTTGCAAGAACAACAAGATATGTAATTTTATATTCCAAAACTAATGATTTTAATTTGGTTGGTTATACTGACAGTGATTTTGCAGGTGGCATAGACGACAGGAAGAGTACTTCTAGACACATATTTCATTTTGGATCTGGAGTTGTCTCATGGGCATCAAAGAAGCAACCCATAGTAACAATTTCATCAACTGAAGCTGAATATGTACCTGCAACTACCGCATCATGTCAAGCAGTATGGATACACTGAATCTTATTTGATTTGTTGCATAATCAAGAATAACCAACAAAAATCTTTTGTGATAACAAGTCAACAATAGAATTATCAAAAAATCATGTTTTTCACAAAAGGAGTAAACACATTGATACAAGGTACCATTTCATCCGAAAGTTGGTCAACAATGGAGAAATTTGCCTTGAATTTTGTAGATCTGAAGATCAACTGGAATTTTTTTTACTAAGGCATTACCCAAAGAAAATTTTGAGTATCTATGACAAAGACTAGGTGTTATTGATGCTAAATCCATCAGTGGTCAAAATTAAGGGGGAGTGTTGGAATTAATTTCTTCCACTCATTGATGGAATATGACTCACTCCACTCATTGATGGAATCTAACTCACTCCACTTATCAAGATAAGATATGGAATCTGACTCACTCCACTCATTGATGGAATCTGACTCACTCCGCTAATCAAGATAAGATATGGAATATGACTCACTCCCCTTATCAAGATAAGATATGGAATCTGACTCACTCACCACTTTACCATATCTTCTCTTATCTTATCTTCTCTTATTTTATATGTTAATGATTTTTCATGCAAGGAAATCTTATCTTATTTTCTCCACTACCTATAGGCCTCTATAAATAGTTGAGGCATATGTAATAGATTTACATCAATAAAAATCTTATGTATGTTGAAGCATACATTCCTATCTTATTTCTCTGTCTCTCGAGTTAGCTATTTTTATGTGTATTTCCCTCTGTTATATGACTCACTCCACTCATTGATGGAGTCTAACTCACTCCACTAATCAAGATAAGATATGGAATCTGAATCACTCCACTTATCAAGATAAGATATGGAATATGACTCACTCACCACTTTACCATATCTTCTCTTATTTTATATGTTAATGCTTTTTCATGCAAGGAAATATTATCTTATTTTCTCCACTGCCTAAAGACCTCTATAAATAACTGAGGCATATGTAATATATTTACATCAATAAAAATATTATGTATGCTGAAGCATATGTTCTTATCTTATTTCTCTATCTCTCAAGTTAGCTATTTTTCTGTGTATTTCCCTCTGTTATCCAAGAGAGGTAAAAGAGAGTTTATGTGTGCCGAGCTTCATGGAACTCAAAACGGGGATCGTCGATAGTTTTAGTACTAATTTATTGTTTGAGCTTCCTTCATTCACCATCTTCGACATAGATATGTTGTGGGATTCTTTTCTTTGGTCCGATTACCAGATGTTCAATGTGTAATTTTTTGGCCATTTTGTCTTAATCATTCTTTTCCTTCATCTATGTAATGAGTTATTAGTCTATAACTCCTTGTTATTTATAGTGAATGCAAATGAGTATTACATATATCCATGGTCTCTCAAGTGTTTAGAGGAAGCCTGTTACATAGGATTGATGGGTATTTACTGAATCTCAAAAAACTCAATATGGTAGAGAAAATGAGAAGTTTGCAAATGTGATGACGTGGCAAAAAATATACCATGTAAAAGAAATTTTTTGTCATGGTGGGGAATGAATAAGATCAGATTTCAAATTGAAAAATTGGATAAGGAAACTTGATTACCAACATCTCCCTACCACATAAACATAACAATATCAAAATAAAAATTGCAAACCAAAACAAAAATGAGATCGGGAAAGATAAGTTAGTTGGTGAATTTAACATTTCATAATGTTATATAAAATTACATTTACAAAGTACGAATGGGAGAAGAATAGAAGTATAGATAAAAGAGAAAAGAGAAAAAAATACTAATATATGTGGGTAAACTCATTTTGACTAAAAAATACTACCTTCCAAAACATTGAATCAATTTATTATTGAACAATAAAAATAGTCATAATACACTTGTAATTTCAAAGTGTTAACATTGATATCAACATCTTACTCCTCTAAATGAAATCTAATAGCATAAGCTTGTGTTATAGCAAATAACCCAGGAAGATCATTTGCAACATAAACCT
This sequence comes from Sequoia sempervirens, assembly GCA_007258455.2. Taxonomy (NCBI): domain Eukaryota; kingdom Viridiplantae; phylum Streptophyta; class Pinopsida; order Cupressales; family Cupressaceae; genus Sequoia; species Sequoia sempervirens. The sequence continues at coordinate 42,335 of VDFB02059179.1, forward strand.
TCACAAATGCACAAGAAAAGCAAACCAAGCTATTTCACCAGAGAATGAAAATAGGAGATGAGATATTTTACACAATATACAATGGTGCCTTATAAAGGCAAGAAAAACAAAGACGGGTGGGAAAACTACCCACATGGGAAAAAACCACCTGGGTGATTAACCTAAGTAAAAACTTAACACATTAACACCCCACCTTAAGTGCAAACTTAGAGAGAATCAAGATGCAAAAAAGAAAAAATGCAATATGGGTCCTAGCTACACAACCATGTTAGGTACCCATTTACAATGCAATCTCTCACAACTAGAGAAAAGGAGAAAAACCCTGTAGAAAAAATCCCCCTCCAAAAGAGAGAAAAGAAAAAGAAAACAAGATTCATGTATGGAGGACTCAATCACACCCCACAAGGACTGCATACATCATGTATATACAATCATTGATCCCCCCATAGGAAGGGAAAAATGAGATATCATATCCCCCCCATAGTGAAGAAGCTCCAATGTTGATGAAGTATGTCTGAAAACAAAAGATGATCCAATGCCTACAAGCAACTCCTCTCCCCTTTGGAAAAAAAAATTCCACCAGGTGATGAACAAGCCACTCCATGTCTAACTGAATAGAGGAAGGAAGTCTCCAAATAGAACAATCCACCACATAATCATGATTAAAAACAACCAAGAAATGTGAAAAATCAAATGAAAGTGAAGGCTCAACAATGTCAACCTCCAAAGACAATCCAAATGTATCAACTGCCATGTTGAAACTGTCATCAAAGAGGAGAGAAATCCCCTCAACTATATCTCCCAAATCTACAAAATGAGACTCCACAAACAAATCTGAGATGCCTTCCAAATACTCATCCAATAAAACAAGATCTAAGGGATCAAAAATATCCTATTGTGCTGAAAGATCAACCTTTGAAGCAATAGGAGATGTATCAATAAGAGTCTGAAGAAATCCAAAGTTCAACTGACCAATCTCTCTTGAGCAATTGTTGTCAACACTAGCAAGAGAGATGCGAGGAACATAGTCATCATCATCAACAAAATGAGAGAAGGTATACAGACAAGACTCGTGATTAGCATTACCAACAACAATGTTTTTTCTAGTATCAACCTCTTTGATGAAAACATAATCTGTAGTGAATTCCACAGTCTTCGGTACCTCTCCATGGGAAAAAGATTTGTGTGCAACTTAGGTATACACAATACATCCCTGAAACAACCATCACCTATCTCAACATTTCCTACCCCCCCAACATCCAAAAGCTTATTATCTCCCAATAGAATTTTGGAAGTGTCAGTAGGATGAAGACCCAAAAAAGAATAGGGACTAGAAGCCATCTGCTGAGATGCTTTAGAATCTAAAAACTATCTGTCATGACCAAAATGTGTTGCATAAGTCACCAGTGCATGTCCTTTACCCAAGTCATGTTTATCCTCTTTACTACTTACAATTCCTACATTTCCAGACTGTGTAGGCTTTGGTTGATGGTGTAGATGAAGATTTAGAGGCTATAGAAGGAGGATTTACAGATGAGGGAAATGGAATGGTATTTTTTTTTGAAGATGTGTGAGCTCATCAATCTTATTCATATAACAATGATGTTCATCATTCCCTTTTTTCTTGAAATATACACAACTAAATTTCTCCTTCTTAGGCTTGTCCTCTTTTGAAGAGGTGGAAGTCTCATTTGACTTTTTTTTTTGGTTTAGTCTTCTTCTTCCCTTTATTCTAAGATCTATGTGAAACCAATGCATGATTTCTAGGGACCCCCTCCAATTGGACAAGTTTGGCTTGCTCCCTTGTCAACTAGTCATAGAAAGTCTCAAAAGAAGGCATTTGGAATGCACTACTCAAAGAATCCATTGTGGAGTAGAAGGTAGAAGAACAAAAAAATGGGCCTCTCAACTTAGATAGTATCAAAAAGATGGACTCCTTATTAGTTTTTCTCTTCCCACATCCTGCTAATTGTGACCTTAAAGATTTGAATTTCACTAGAAACTCATCAATAGAAGGAAATGCGTAAGGGGTAAGATCCGTTAATTCAACCTCCAGTTGTAGTACAAAAAACTCATTGACCTATCCAAATAGGTTATGTAACTTATCCCATATCCCCTTTGGTGTATCCAACTCTTCAATATGAAAGAGGTGACTATTAGAAACAGTCAATTTCATCAAAATCATAGCTTGGCCACACTTATTTCTATAAGAAAATATTTCAAGTTCCTTGTTAAGAGTGGGTTGAACATTACTTAGTGTGGACCATAGACTTTGAGACTAAAGCAATCATCTTCTACATATGGTAATTATGGGGAGTTAACAATTCAATAGATTTAGGAGTAACCATGACTAAAGTTTGCACCAAAAAGGAAAAATTTACAGCAAATTGAAAAAAACCTCTAATAAGGTAGCCTCTAGAAATTCAATTTCACTACCTTTCCAAAAATACTTCAAGTGAAAAAGCTGATTTTCTAAATTGAGAAAAAAATTGGAGCAAAAATTAATGTACCTTGCTCTTGGTTTGTAGTAGTTTTTTGCACCACTAGAAAGCCAAATCTTTGTACAAGTCTCCATAGATCAAAACACACCATGAGCCTCTATGAGTCTTGTTCAGACCAAGCAACCACACTGCAAAGGTATTTAAGGAGCACAAAAATTGATGCAGAGTGGTAGGGGAAGCACCCAAATTGACACACTTGTTCAACTCTACCCTTCAATAAGACAATTTGATCATACCACTTGACTCACACAACCGGACATCACCACAGGACTTGGGGATGATTTGGACACTCTTAATATGACAAAACATGAACAACCAACCAACCTTTTCTCATAGAAACTCTCATTCCCCCATTGCTACCATACTATCCATGCATTCCTTCTAGCACTCACCAATAGGACAGTCATGATAAATTTTTTTTAAAGGCCAATAACAGAGAAATAAACCATGTTTTATACTTCTTACATAGACCCTTACAAATCCCCAAAAGCATAGGACCAAACACCAAGAGCAAGTGTATCAAATAACTAATTTACAAGCCACCAAAAGAAAGTAGACTCTGCCCTCTTTCAAACCATTCCAATTGGGAGCCTGTACAATGATGTACCAGACCGTACCAAACGCGGAAACAGTGAAAAACACTCAAAAAAATAGAAAAACTAAGTTTTTTTATTATATTTAATGCTTCAAAACTGCCAACAACAGCCTAGCCTCGACCTAAGGGAGGCTTTTTAAACTTTTTTCCCATAATTTATAATTGCCCTCAACTGATTTTTGAAGGAGGGAATGATTAGTTAATGAGATTACACCATTAATGTTGATTTTACACCAAATTTCATTATGACAACTTTGCATTTTGAAGTAACTTTTTAATCCTAAAGACCTAAGACCTTAACAACCATTCAAATAACCTTGAAATAGCCTTATTACATTATCAAGACCCCAAACCTTGCACAAATTCACATATTTTCCTTCAAAGGCTACAAAAACAACTTTTAGTGCAAGATTGCGTTGTTGCACATTTTGACTCAAAACTCAAAAACTCAACCTAGAACCTATCCAATGGTCTTATTAGACCTTATTGAAGATGAAAAAAACTCAAAAGACTCATTCTAACCTATTCACCATCTATTTCCATCAAATGAGAAAAAATGGAGGATGAGGTGTAGGTGCTCTTCAACCAAAAATTCCCCTGACAGTCAATGTGGGATAATTCTTTCCTCAAAACAACTTCAAAAGAAAATATCAGGGCCTACACTCTTCGACTACATGAGAAAAGTGAACCATAAAATGCTAAATATCTTGGGGAAACTTTATAAAATATAAAATTTCAAAACAACATATATCCTTTGAGCCTTCCAGCAAAAATTTGTGCCCAACAATATGAAGAAATGCCCAGATCTTTGGTAGTGGAAATCACTACCCATAGAGTAGAGTTTCAAATCATGGGTGGAAATAAAATCATGAGCAAGGGTAGAAAATTTCAGCAAAAAAAAAGCCAAGAGAAGGAGGACATTGCTAAAAGAAGGAGAAAGATGCTGCCTTAGGGAAATCGTGGCCTCCCAAATTGAAATTTATGGGCCAAACAACAAAACGTTCCCTCAAAATGTCTTCAACTACCAACCTCCTCCAGTCTAGCTGCTCAACAATGAAAACACCTCCACTAGTTAAAAACAAATTCTCTAAACTCCACAAATCTCTCTTTGCACAAAGATTTCCAATGCCTCATTGACTTCATAGGAAAAAGATGTGCTTAAATCTTTGATCATAAAAAATTGAAGTTCCTCTCAAGAAAAGAATCAAGCTCAACAGAGAAGAAAATCCTACCAACAATTTTTTTTTTAATGGCCTCTAGAAAGAATCATGCCAATCACCAAGCAAGAGTAAATTGAAATAATAAAAAAAAAAGGAAAAATGAGGCAAAAATGTTGGAACACATGATCTAAAATATATCTGATGAAAACTCTCAAGGAAGGAGTTTCAAATTGGGTAGCTCTAATACCATGTTAGAGTAAATAACCCAAGAAGATCATCTACAACATAAACCTTCACAAATGTGCAAGAGAAGCAAACCAAGCTATTTCACCAGAGAATGAATAGAGGAGATGAGATATTTAAAAAAATATACAATGGTGCCTTATAAAGGTAAGACAAATAAAGAAGGGTGGGAAAACTACCCACACAAAAAAAAACAACCCAAGTGATTAATCTAAGTATAAACTTAAAACAGTAATAGCTTGCAATAACAACTCTTCTTCAATCTCAACTCAAACACCTAATTATATAGACAACACCCAAATAGAGAACCACAAATGGTTTCAAGAAATCTATGTGCCAACATAAGAGATACAATGTCCATATCTCAATGACATAAACACTTGTGTCCAAGTTTGGGCTTCAAACTAATTTTAGAATATTCTCTTACACTTATACGATGTTATCATTAGTTTTCATAATCCACCACTAACTTGGGCACTCCATTTGGTCAAATTATGTCTTTAGCAAGATATTTTATGATGTGTCCCTTCACATGAACTTGTTAAGACTATAATTCTCAAGGTTAAAATACATTAGGATCAACTAGCATAATATTTTGGGTGATCCCACAATACTGGTTTACAATTTTTGGTCAAATTGGGCATTGAATTGATTTTTTCTAACTAAATCTTTACTTTCGGTCACCTATAGCAGCTAAACCATGAGGAATTTGAAGATGAAGCAAACTAGTGATTTGTAAAATTTTGTCTCTAGATTCTAAATATATTTTTTTCAAATTTTTTTGAATTAGATTGCACTTCTTTTTCCATTTCCTTCGAAAACTAGTTCTTATTAGTAAACACCATTTTTAAGGAGTGATGTTCATTGTATACAACATAACTTTTTTCCCAGTGAAGGATAAAATTATATTTTTTTCATATTTGGATTTGTAACTATGATATCTAACTAGTTCATTTGGTTTCATAGTGCTTTATTAAATATTTTTTCCTTAATCAAGTTTTGAAGTCAAACCAATTACAATTCAGACATAGAAAAACTATATACAACATAACTTTTTTTGTATGTATCAAAATTCTTTTTTTTTTTTATGGGATTAAGGACATCAATACCTAGCCTGAACATATTTTTCAGAATTTTATTTTGATAATCTACTATTTTTCCACATGTGCAGAAAAAAGAGCTTGATTTTCAGTGAAAAACCTATGTTTAATAAAATTAAAAAAATACATAATAAAACCAAAACATATGAAAAATATATTCAATAGATAGCTCATTCCAAGGATTACCATCATCCAGTTGGGTGTGTGAAGTCTCCTCCATTTTCATCCTCAACTCGAGCTTCGAAGGGAAAAATTCTTCAGAAATTTTGTGCAAGAGGGGGAGAAGGGGGGAAAAGGGGGGTTTGAATGAACCTAGGTTCAAGTGAACCCCCCCTGGAGCTTCACTAGAACCAAGGTTCGAATGAACCTAGGTTTGAGCAAACCCCCTCTTGTAGTCAATTTTCCATTGTGTTCATCATAAAAAAATGCAAAAAAAGTGAGTCCCATCATTTAATATGGTTCCCTTGAACCAAGGTCCATTCGAACCCCTTTTGGGTCCATTCGAACAACCCAATTTTTGTGAACCCCTAAAAAGAAAAAAATAAATCATAGGAGTGTTTTTGCAATTTTCGTTCCTCACTGGAATTGTAAACTAGTTTTATGGGTTTTCCCTTCTTATGGAGATAGAAGAGACCATGAATAAGGCTTTGCAAATCCTTGAGACTCATCAAGCATAGGTCAAAAGAGATTTTGAAAAAAAAATAGTCCACAAAGTGTTCCAAGAGGGAGATATGGTCCTAAATGGGATGTTGAGAGAGCTAAAGTTGTCAGGTGGAATTTCAAGTTTGATGCCATCTAGAGTGGTCCACATGTCATCACTAGATGCAAGGAGGCCAATGCATTCCATCTTTCTAGGCTAGATGGTGAGGTCCTTCCAATCTCAATCAATGGGATTCACCTCAAACTTTATTTCTAAAGGTTTTGAGTTTCATGTACATATTAGTCAGTTGTATTTTGCTTTCTATAAAGTTCTTTTGCATACTTTGCATTTTCCCTAAGCGAATTTATGCTCTAGCTTTATTGCTTTCCCCTAAGTGCAACCTACACATGTTCTATCTTTTGCTCTTAAGAGACCCAATTGTTGAAGGATTTCCTTGAATCTATGCCAAATGAACTACTAAGGCCTCTAGATTCTATGATTAGTAGGAAATCATCTCATAGAAATCTCTAAAAATATGGTCATTTCATGCCACCCTTGTGATCCATCATAGAAAACTAATCTAAAAGATCCTATAATGGGCCATCTTGCATAAAATTTACTTGAAAAATTCCTAAAATTTGGTAGGTTTTAAGGTTTTGGTCTCTCGGGATTTCTCTTACCTCTCTTTTTGCATGCCTTCCCCATCACTCCCAATCCTTCATCTCTTTTTGTTTTCCTTCCATCTTTTTACTAAGGATTTCATGTTTCAGGATTTCTCTTACCTCTCTTTTTGCATGCCTTAGGCCTTACCTTTGACCCCTCAATCTCTGATTAAGCCCTATCATTTCGCCCAAGTCTCAAAGTATCGAGCATCAAAGATCGAGTTTTTTCCTTATCCCCTTCTTTCTATTCTTCTCTTTCAACTTAAGTGGTAGGCTTCCCTTCCAATCCATAACACTCAAAAATCCATTTTACCTTTTGATTATTAGTCCTTCCACCTTTCCCTTGATTTTTGATGCTTCCTTAGAAAGATTTGGCTATCAAAATCTTTCAAGCATCAGGCATCGGGCCTTCTCCTTTCACGTTCTTCCTAATTTTTGATAAAGCCTTTGAAAGATTTAGCTAAGTATTTTGAGTGTTGGGTATCGAGATTACCCTTTACTCTTTTTTTTTTCATTTTCAGAAAGGCGTATACCTGCTTCCTCTTCACCCCTAACCTTTGATGACTTACTTCAAATGTCAACTTGAGATCTTTTCTTCTACCCTTTGTCTTATTTTTTCCATAAGGCATAAGCCCTCCTTCCCAACATTAGATGCCCAATAGATAACTCTTTTAAATGACTCTGGACCATTTAATGCACCAAGGGATCCTTTCGTGCTTGAAGGCTCAAAGATTCTAAGAAATGGTATGTTTCTTCAAGACAACACCATTAATGCTTTAGCCACCTCCTTAGCTACCTACTTTGATTCTGGGGTTTCAAGGAAATTTTTTATTGCACCTCCCAACAACTGCAAGTTGGATTATGGGTTCCCATGCTTATTTATTGCTAATTATTGTCCCCTTCTGATGGATTCATACCCAATTCACTGATTTCACAGGAAATTTTTGAAGCATTTTCTATTTTTAACATTCATTATATAGGTATTGTGTGCACATTTGGGTCATACAAGCTATCTTTTGGACATGGTTTTGATGAAAGATCTCTCCATTCTTCTTGATCAATTTTTGCTAACAGTTAACCCTAGTAGGGTTAGGGTTTGGTTCAAAGTCACTCAAGTTATGCCCAATCTATAAAGGAAAGTTTTATTTTCATTTTAAGGGTTCTTCCTCTAGCGCCTATAGGGTTTTTCTTTGACATACTTATGGAATTTTGCATTATAATACAACAGTAAATATTGCTTCTTACTATGTTAATGAAATTCAACCATTTATCACTATTATTTCTCACATTCTTTTGTAGATATTCATTACCTCCATGTTTGAATAGGTGTTTTGAATTTTTCATTTCCATCTTGTGTTGTATTTAAGCAAGAAGAAACAAATTTCTATCTTGGTGCATCACCCCTTCTCCCTTTAACACATTTTTTTAGAAAAGAATACTAGGACTCCTAAGTATGTGTAGATGAATCATTTAGAAGATCAGATAATTGGAGATAAGAGAAGAGGTGTGTTGACAAGGAGAAAATGTACTATAATAGAAGAATAATTAGATTTGTATTTACTTTTTGAGATGGAACAAAAAATAGTGATTGAGGCATGTGAAGATGAGAATTCAACTTGGGAATTGGTTCCAAGATTGGAAAACAATGATGCGATTGGTACCAAGTTGGTATTTCAGAACAAGTTGAAAATTTTGTAGGAACAAGGTTAGAATTATGTGTAAGGGTTACTCACAGGTTGAAGGTATATATTTTGAGGTGAACCATATATTTTTGTGTAGGTGCTATGACTCTCTTGCTCAATTAGGGTTTTTCACCTAAAGGAGAGAGATAGTCCCTAAAATCTAGGTAGTTCACTCAAATTAATGTAAGTATAATAAAAATATGCCTAAATGCAATAAACTAAAGAGATAGACTGATTATTTAGGAAAAACCTCAAAAATATGATATGTTTGAACACACACTGTGATATGAAAACAAGTATGAAAATATCTAAAAGAAGCCCTAGAAATGAAAATATAGTAGAATAGAAGTAATAGGAGATAAGTATCAGGCACTTGGAAACTCTGAAGACCTAAAAATAGCTCTGAAAAACTAAAAATATTGACTTTTTGACTATTTGGGACTCATTTGCCACCTTGGGAAAATTAGTCCTAGATCAGGGTTTCTACCCAAAACTTTTTTTCTCCCAAAAGGGTATTGGAATCTCCATTTTGTCCTGACAAACACCTTCAGCAAGACTCATCCATCATTAGTGGTGAATTAGTCCACTTTCTATTTTCTAAAAATAAAAACTACAGATCTACACTTTATCAATTGCACTACACTTCCAGATTGATTCTCGGATTTGAATCTTTGAAAACACCTTAAATATGAAGATATAGTGAAAATGGAAGATGGAATCACTTTGAAAACAAGTCTTTAGGCTTGATTTGATGGCTAGTTGCATCTCTTCAACCTATATTTCTCCCTCATTCTTTGTAGGCATCCATGATCAACACCTTGCAATGAAAAATCTTGAATGAGAAGTGATCTTGAAGACTTGCAAAAACCCTAGCTTGTTTTCCCAATGCTTCAACTTTTTCTTAGAAAGATTGATGAATCTTCTTGTGGAAGATACTCAATACTTGAATCTTGAATTTTGCTTCTAAAAATGACCTAAAAATGTGTATTTATAGGAATCAATACCTAATTTCCCATTTTTTTAAAACAAGTCTAAGAGGCCAACATCCACTGAAAAATTGAATTAAGTTGGTTAGTTTCCCTCTTGAAATTGAAAAATTCCCCAAAAGGGACTCATTCACCATCCTTGGCGAATGGGTCCCACTTGTGCTTTTTGGAGATGGGTTTTTGAGATATGAATGAATTAAGTATTATTTGTCGGGATTTATATGATTTTTAAGTGAAATTGGCCCCTAGATAAAAAATAATGGGTCTTAGGGGCCTATAAATGTTGTTTTCAAGAATAATTAATGTAAGGGTACTCAAAAGTAGGTCCAAATTAAGTGTGAAATTGTCTCTTTTTTCAAGAGCATCCAATTTTCTATGCTACATGAGGAAAATTTTCCTTTGATTGCAAGAATGGAAGCTATCATGATATTTTTAGCTTTTGAAACACATAAATATTTCAAAGTATATCAAATGGATGTTAAGTTTGCATTCTTAAATGGTGAACTGGAAAAAGACGTATACATTGAATAACCCTAGTTGTTAGAAGATGCTAATATGGTTCGTAGATTGAAGAAAGCATTGTAAGGACTAAAGAAAGCTCCCAAAGCTTTGTGTGCAAGGTTAGATAAGTACTTGTTGCAACAAGGATTTAGGAAAGGTACTATAGATAGTGATCCATATTTCAATGTTGAAGCAAAAAAAATCTTAATTGTGGTTGCATTGAAGAAAGCATTGTATGGACTTCTCCTTGAGTGTATATATAGATGTAGATTGGGTTGGATGTACAAATGATAGGAAAAGTACAAGTGGTGGTTCTTTATTTCTTGGAAATAGGTTGGTTTCATGGTTAAGTAAGAATCAAGGTTTAGTGTCATTATCTACATATGGTCTGAAGACCATAGGGGGAGAGAGAATCTAAAAAACATTAGTATAGTGTATGGGAGAGTATTTTCTATGGAGCATAGAAGGAGAGTTATCTAAAATGTAGGTGTTGTTGATGTTGTAGGAGAAGAAGTCCCAGTCATGGGGAGTATTGCTTAATGCAATATTGTTGTTGGTTGCTTTTGTTATTGATGGTTTTTAGAAAGCAGTCGTTTCCATCAATGATAAAGAGGGAGATTGTTGGAAGTTCAAAGATGTTGGAAGCTTGAGTTGTTTGTGATTTGAAAATGGGTGTTTTCATTTATGTCAACCCCTTGTATCAAGAGAGTGTTGGAATGCTATTGGTATTGATGATGTGTCTAGAATTGTTGGTATTGATGTCAACACATGTTGGTGTTGTCATTGATGTCCTACTTCAGTATAGTTGTAAAGGTTGTTGGCCTAGATTATGTTTGGGGAGATTGTTGTAGTTGGAAAGTGTTGCATGTTGTAGATGCATTGCAAATATGTTAGTAATCTTGTTGATGAAGTTAGTTCACTTAGTTTCCAAATATTTTTGAGACAATTTGAATAAAAGAGAGCTTTGTTTGTTAGAGTGGTGTTCAGTGTTTTGATCTGCATTTCTTCATGATTGAAGATATTCTCATGTGGTTTTGCTGTAATGATAAATTTTTTCAAAGGTGTCATATCTATATTTTTTAGGTTTTGGATCATACTATAGTGGAATATGTGTTTGACAATATGTCTATCTAGTGAAATAGGGTGTCTAGGAGAAATGAGATTACTTTGCGTTTCTGTATAGTGAAGGTTCTAGTGTTGCAGATTTGGGAACACACTTATATTTTTTGTATCTACCTTCCCTTGAAGTTTAATGTGTTGATTTTTTTTGCAAATTTGTTTGGTGTGTTGGATGTTTGTGCTAGTATGTCTGGTTGTAGAAATGAAGGTGTTCTTGAGTTTCAAGTGGTTACAATAGTTGTGGTGAATATTCTAATGATGTGGAATATTCTAAGATGTCATGGAATATTGTTGTGTGGTCTACGAGATATTTCCATACTTGGAGAGGTGTGTTTGGAGTTGCTTATTAGTGTTAGTGCAGGTTTGTTTGACCTGGTGTGCTAGCGCTAATTACAAAGATATTTTTTGTTTGAGGAAGTGTTGAGATGTGTTTTTATGTATATTTGGGTCCTAGTTAAGTAGTGGCATGGTATTCCTTCACTTATTTCCTTGATGGAAGTGTTTGGTGTCAACCTATTTGATGTTGCACAATTGAGGTGCATACATCTCCTTAAGGCTGACCTAATTGAAGTTGCTTTAAGTCACGAAGGGTATAAATACAAGGAGAATTGTTTTTGAAATAAAAAGCATCAAAACAAGGGTGCTGACCCATAAATACAAGGCAACAAAGGACATCCATCAACAACACATAATCAGCATAGTGATAACAAAGAGAAAGCCATCACCCACAGTACATCATCAAAAAACAAAAAGAAACAAAAGCCATAGGAACAAAGTTTTTCATGCAAGCATGAAGCCAACCCAATAAGTCCAAGGACCACTAGGGGTCCATCAAGTTTAGTAGAAAAAATAAACAACTAAACATAGAAATAAACAAGAAAAAATAGGCCTAATGACCTAATTCTTATCCTTCCTACCAAGCATATCATGAATATCCATCACCCGATTCTCCATGAGGAACTCGAGTAGCTCCTTGAAACCTACATCATCTTCAGCACCATTTGCAGACTTGTCCTTCTACAATAAGCAAAGACTAGTGGCTGACCTATGCATAATCCTCAGGGAAAATTGAGAAACCTCATGGACCTTCTTTTCCAATCTCTCCAATCTCCCCTTCAGCTTGACAACTTCTTCCCAAGCCTCATCTTTCTCCTTGGGATCATCTTACAAGGGGGCTTTTCCTTTAACCGCATTAGAGGATCGGGGGGTAATTTCTAGCACATTGTCACCGAAGGGGCCCTTCTTCAAACTTTCTGACACATGGGACACACTATTCACTAACACCCTCTGGCCTTCCCCACTCACCACCATTTCCTCATGAATCTCACTATCACTCTCAAGGTCCTTGTCCAAATTAGAGGCTTCCTTGAGACTTCCCACCTTGTCTTGTTTAAGAACTAGTCTATGGGATTGACAAGGGGTATTAGCTTCTTCAGTAATATCAATGTTAGAGTCAATTTGATGGTAGACTTTAGTTTTCTTGGAGGCTTTAGTCTTTGGGCATGGGGTAGAGGCAAGCTACTTTCTTTCGCTACCCATATCCCCTAGACCCATACCAGGGGAATTGCCATGAGGATGGGATTTCAGGGCAAGATTCTTGAGGCATTTTTTCTTGTTTGAGCTCGATGTTTCTAAAAGACTAGCAGAGGGGGGAGTAGAGGAAATTGGGGTTTTGTTAGGAGCAAGGAGGGATGAGACTTCTTGCACAGTGATAGGCCGAGTAGGGAAAAGTGCCATATGGAAATGATAGAGCCTAGAAATAAGGCCCTGATGAAGGATAGTATAATTATTACCGAAACTAGAGGCTTCATTAAACTCTGCAATAGTGCTATCGAGAGCATGATATAGGAAAAAGGGAATAGAAATATGGAGTTGATTCCTAAGGTGTTTGAGGAAATTAAAGTGGTAGTAATAGTAGACCCCATACATTCCTTCCAATGTGAAATACTTGATGATCACCAAAAAAAATTTATCCCATGGCTCTGGTAGCACCTCACAGTCAAAGCCACCTCGTAACTTGACAGGTTTCTCATCGCCGCATAAAAAATAATTTAGACTTACCTGGTCTAGTACTTTCGTAGTTTTCTTCCAAGTTTAGCCACTATTCAAGAGCCCAGTAACTCTAGCGATAACCTCATTCGAAAATTCAAAGGAAATACCACCAATGGTGACCCTACCCTCATTCCACGAGGTGACACACTTATGGGGAAATCCCTCATCATGACTAGTCATGGCCTCCATATACTGCACAATTCCACCCTCTTTACAAATGTGCCAAATAGTGGCATCCGCCTTCCACTTGTCACACCTGTCTAGCTCCACACGCACTCTATCCCCACCCATAGAGCCCACACCAAAGACACCAATAACCAGAATAGGGGAACCAGGGAAGAAGAGTTGGTAGCCAATTCTAGAAACATTGAAAGGGAAAAGGCCAGCGAAAGGTGACCAGAAAAGTAAAAAATAGAGGCAATAAATGTTACTTCTCAAAACCCACGCAAGGGTAGCAGCTCCCTCGTGTGAATCACCCATAGTATGTAAGGGCATGAGATCGGCGTAGTACTTAGTTGTCCCAACAAATCTCATGAAATCCGCAAACTTAAAAAATTAAACACAAAAATTTAGGGGGTTCAAAAAATGATGACTCCATCGGTCAGTGAGGATAGAAAGATTCGCCATATTGCCAGCCCACAAGGGATCGTACAAGCCATCAGACAAACATATGAAGCCCATCATCTCATATAATGGCCAATTATTCAAAATCCAGCTCCTGCCAAAAATTCCAACCCAAGTTAGGAGTCCGGTTAAGATAAGAGAGCACCATCTAGGATTTATCATTTAGATGTTTGAGATCTTCCTTTAAACACACTAGAGCTGAGGGGGGTGAAGAAGCCTCATTTTGCCAACACCTAAGCCCTTCAATATCTAGACCCGCTACTGCCAAGCTGTCTGTAGTCACATTCCCTTCTCTGAAGATATGTTGTATAGAAAAATCATGGAGAGCATTAAGGAGAGGGAAAATATCCTCTAGAATACCTCTTAGGGACCATCCCACTTTCATCTTCCCTTTAATGGCTTCCACAACAAGCATTGATTCACCTTCAATCTCCAAAGTCCTGACACCAAGTGACATCACAATCTTAAGACCCCAGAGGAGAGCCATGACTTCAGCTTGGTTACTAGTATGATCACTCAATTTCCCCACATAGGCAGCAACCAGGCTACTAGAATGATCCCTAATTATACCTCCAATAGCTAAATTCCCTCCCCTAGCCACCCCATCAAAGTTAAGCTTAACCTAGGGTGGTTTAGGGTTTCTCCATCTAGTATGCTTCCTGATGACTGATTTGGAGTTGTCAAATCTCAGGGCCTCATTGGGTAAATTCCAGGTTGAAGCAATGTTTCTGTCCCAAGCAGTCAGGGGATT
>VDFB02059180.1:0-12722 GCA_007258455.2 Sequoia sempervirens
GAACTAAAGGCAAAAAAGACACTATTGAGGAGATGGAAAAAGATTTCGTGGAGGGCCCTAGTCATTTCTCTGACATGAACTAGATGCTTGAGGATGACTCCACCCACTCTTCGGATCCCATGGTTGGTGAGGAAGAGGTGACCCAGTGCAAGAAAGGCAAGGACGAGGACTTTGACATGCTGCAGGAGCGGGTTATTAAACTTGAATGCAAATTCAATAGTCTGGCTCGGTTCACTATTAAAATGATTCATAGATCGATCGTCACACTTTCAGATGTCATCAAGGAGGAAGCAGACAAGAATATTGTGGGTGAAGGTCCCAACTGGATTGGGGACGATGTTTTAAACCTCCTCTTCCATAAATGGGAAAGTGTGGACAGTTAGTGGTTAGGTATATGTTGTGTTGAGTGTCTGCTGTTAGTGTGCAATGTCTATGTCCTGTTTCCATTGTTTTTAGTATAGTTTTTATGATGTTTTGATGAACTTGGTTCTTTTTTGGCCCTATGGTATTTTCATGTAAATGGTACAACACCCTATAAATGTTGCTTATATTATAAAAAACAAAAATAAATAAATCTCACAAGAAAGATTAATCTTTAGTTTTCTATGGATACTAGCCTATACTTCTTTTGGTTCATAGATCAACAAAAGTGGTGAAGATGAGATCAAATCTAGTAAATCTATATAGGTGTATAGAAAGTAAGAGTTATAATAAATTCATGGGTCTCATATGGTAATAAAGCTAGAAGTTTTGGGCGCAACACCATTATATAACCACCTTCCCATAATGTATTTTTCAAAGAAATATGGATCTCCCAAGCTATGTCTATAGTTGCCAAACTAGGTTGAGTGATACCCAGATCAAGTGCCCATTTAAGACAAGATCCACATAAATCAAGGAGGCAATAAAGAAAGTCATCAACAAGCAGAGGTTGGGTGCTAACACGTACATGACAACGCCCTGATGGTTACCTTCCTGTCCAACATAATGCATTTAATCGAGAGAAAGATTATCACCAAAATCATGGTGTAATACTTGAAAGATGTGTATGTAGATGAAGCCATTAAGGCAATCTCAACCTACGATAAGGACCCAAACCATGGTCTTATCTATGACACGATGGATGCAGGTAAGGTAAATAAGGGAAAGAAGTTGGAGACTAATGTGAACAAGTAAATGGAATGTTTCTTTAAGAAGGACCTGCAACCCTTCTTAAGTTATGTAATAGATAAAAAAGCTCTACTTAGTGAGGCACAAGTAAGTAGGTCAACATCACTAGACATGGGATTGATCACTCTATGCACTACAAGTCTTGATAAGGCAATATTTGGGTCTAAAAATATATAAATCTTGTGTTTCAAATTAATATGAAGAGTGCTACCCTTTCTCATAGCAATTTTCCTTAAAAAAATATTAAATTTATATACGATTTTATTAAAATATTATACTTAAAGAATGATTTAAAAAATATGAATTTATTATAATGAAGAATAATATTTTAGATATTTTCATATAAAAAATTAAATTTAAAAGTGTACGGTAAATTTTTTACAAAATTATTTTATTTTGATGATTATTTTTTATTAATATTAAATTTCTAATAATTCAACATTTAAATTTTATTTAAATCTTAAAAAAAATATTAAATAAAATAAGTATAGAAAAAACAAATATCCCTAATAAATCAAAGAGATTAAAATTTAAACTTTTACAAAGATTAAAATCTAAATTTTTATATAATATATAATATATATTCATCATAAACGATTGAATTTAAAATTTAAAATGATTTTTTTTATAAATGAAAAATATTAAAAAAAATAATTAAACATTTTAAAAACTTAAAAATAATTATATTTTTAAAATATAAATATAAAAAATAATGAAATAATAATATATGACCACTAAAAAATCACTTAAATTTTATATTATCTAGCATATTTATATAAAAAAATTACACCTTTCACATATATATAAAAAAAATACTTAAAAATTTAAACTTAAAAAATCTGATTTTATAAAATAAGAGAAAATTTGACTATGCTTCCATCCATATTTAATTTCTAAGACTATGTTTTGAAAGGGATTTTTATTTTAGGTTGTTAAAATGTTGACATTTAAAAAAAAGAATTTATTAAATATATTTTATATGTTTCCATCCATATTTAATGTAAAAAAATATGTTTTTGGTATACATGTTTGTAGGATATAGTCTATGTTTCAACATTGAAAATATTTTTAAATTATATTTGGCATACACTATCAAAATAAACAATTTTAAAATATGTTCTAAATCATATTTACTAATATTGATTCTTCATCTTATATAAGATTTAGGAGCTTACATTTATATGTTTCTATTTGATCTTTGCCATTATATGTCCTAAGTTTTTTCAATAATGAAGTTCCTGAAATATTTTATTATTATTTTAGATTGTTAAAATCTTTACTTTTTACATTTTCCAATTTAAAAATTATTGAAAATTTAATGAATGGAAAAATAAAAGATAAAAAATATTTATAAAAAGAAAAATTTAAAATAAGTATTAAAATTTTAATTTATAAATAAAAACAAAAATATTTCTCAATGAGTAAATAGAAAATATTCTAATTTATCAAAAATAGATCAACTGGCGAGCGATTTACCACCAGTCGAGATCGCACGAGTTCACACCACCATGGGATCATACCGATCATCGATCAGGGATTACTCCCATCACAAACGGGCGCCATATCGCACAATAGCCCGCAACTTTAAAACCGGGCCCTGGCAACGCAAATCATGAAAATCAACAAACGACGCAACTCGGTTGGGCTTATTTTTTTTATCATCGCTTTTATTTATTTATAAACATTCTCATTTATTTGATCTTCTCTCAATATTCTCTATAAATTATGTATTCTATTTTTGATCTGTCTCTCATATTTAGACATTCATTCTCCATCTCAACATCGTCATCCCCTTATTCTATGGATGCATGATCAATCTTTTTCTCATGGAATTGATCCCAAAATTAAAAAAAATAAGTTAAATTTTTTCATGTCTAACCCAATTTTTTCCACCATGAGACAACTTGATACATATTTTTGTCATATTGCTATAAGTGATATTTAAAAACATACATTTCAACATTGATTCAAATTCTAAATTCATTTAGCAATCATTCAATTCCTAATACTATACATTGAACATTCATTGTAGGAATGCTTCAATTGAAGCATTACAAAGAATTTATCCACATCAAAATTCACATTCTAGGACATTTACATGTTTACTTTTTATTTTTTAATATTGTAAAGCTAATCATTATAGAATTTTATTTAGGAGAGCTTGACCCTAACAATTTGACATCCTCCCCAAGGTCTACTAGATCATATCTATGAACGATAAATATGAAGTCATGGATATAACTCCAATCTACATAATTGAAATAAGAACAATCATAAAATTCAATAAAAAAAATAACCAAATTACTTTTTTTTTGTGCCAAACTAACAAATCTTGTATCAAATTATAATTATTCTTCATTATTTTTAAAATTAAATACCTTAATCCATTATGTTCAATTTTTAAAATAATATTAAAATACCCAACTTACTATTATTTACTATCATATTAATTAATTTAAAATACTTTATACTAAATTATATAATTTTATTTAATTAACCTAAAGGAACTATTATTTTCTTATACATAAGAACATGAAGAAAAACATGTTCTACAATGATTGGTTTGAGAACAAAGAGAAGTGAATTATAGTTAAATAGTTAAGAATGATAAATGTGGACATGGTCCTATTATTAGGGGACAATTTGGTCAAAAGTAGAAAACATGGTGCCATGGTAAAGTATTACATTGCTAAATAATATATTCAATATTTTTAATATAAATTTGGATATAATTATATATTAATGTGTTATCTTATTATATTATTATTTTAACTAGGATTTTTAGATTTTTAATCATTAATATATATTTGAATTTTTTATTAGTAATATATGTGTAAGGAAGAAAAGGTGTGCGGAAACGCTTCCTACACTAACCTTGAGAGGAGGGTTATGCAAATTTCAAATAAAATATTACAGAGATTTCAAGAAACACATAATACCATAAACATAGTAACAATAAAACCATAACTCAACGATTTACATGAGGAAAACCCTTTCGAGAGAAAAAATCCACACTCCAAAACCTACACAATGTATTATCAAATCTTGAAACAAATTACAACACACTTGCAATGCAAGTTCTTACAAGAGTCTTCACCTCAACTTATTCTAGAGAAATTTCAGCACCATTCCAGCAGCATATAGACTTGCAAACTAACTCTCACCTTTCTCTCACAAAAATGACTACCTCAAAGTACCAATATATATAGTATTACATTGCATGTGAGAACCTTCTAGAGGTAAAGCATTTCTTTTAGAAACATCTAATAAAATCTCATAACAATCTTATCTCTATCTCCATATAAAAGATACTTCTCAAAATAGCCGCTTTTCACCTATCACAAAATCTTCTATTCTTGGCTTGCTTTATTTTTATTTCCATGCAAGGTTGAGACACTTTATTTTTTCTTTTCTTTTCTTTTCTTTTTTGTTTTTATCTTTTTGTTTTAAAACGCTTTATTCCTAACATTCTCCCACTTGTCGAACACCTTGCATGAGCCAATAGAAAATAGGTAGTTAATTTTTGGGGGCTGAAAGGCCTATTAATTCAAAACAACATCTAAACTTTTCTATGCTCATAGGTTTTGTTAATGCATCTGCAACATTCACCACAGTCTCTACCTTTTCTAGCTTCACCCTGCCATCCTTGACCATATCTCTAACAAAGTGATATTGAACATCAATGTGTTTGGTCCTGGCATGAAAAGTCGAGTTCTTCGCAAGGGAGATTGCACTCTGTCTATCACAATAGACTGTAATTGCTTCGTGTTTTAATCCAATATTTGAACACAAATGCTTCAGCCAAATGGCTTCTTTACAAGCATGAGTAGCTACCATGTACTCTGCCTCAGTAGTGGACAAAGTGACCACAACCTGTCACTTGCTCATCCAACTGATTGCACCACCATTAAGAGTAAACACATATGCACTGGTGGACCTTCTGCTATCGACATCACCAACCCAATCTAAATGCACAAAACCATGAATACTCAAGGAATGTTGATCTCCTGTACCATGAAAACATATAGAGTACTCTGATGTACCCACAAATATCTGAAGACCCTCTTAATTGCATCCTAATGCACTCTTCCAGGATTAGACATAAAATGAGAAAGAACTCCCACTACTTGGGAAATTTATGGTCTTGTATAGACCATAGCATACATTAAGCTTTTGACTGCACCCTAGTAGGGCATTTTGCTCATGTCTTCCATCTTTGATGGGGATGTAGGATATTGTGAAATAGAGAGCATCATTCTGATTGCAACAGGAACACAGAGTGGTTTACAATCATGCATGTTGAACCTTTGCAAAATAGAACAAACATACTTACTCTGGCTAAGCCATAGCTTTCTATTCTCACGATCTCTTCTGATCTCCATCCCAAGTATGTGTTTTACTGCACCAAGATCTTTCATTTCAAATTTCACAAAGAGCTGAGATTTCAATTTTGCAATCAAACCTTTGCCTTTCCCAATAAACAACATGTCATCAACATATAAAGCAATTACCAGGAAATAATCACCATCATATTTAAAATATACATAGTGATCATATTTAGACTGCACAAATCCCAAAATCAACACATATGTATTGAATTTCTGGTGCCACATCCTAGGACTTTTTTTCAAGCCATACAAAGATTTCTTTAACTTACAAACCAACTTGCTTTTACCTTTCACCATGTAGTGCTTTGGCTATGTCATATAAATCTCTTCCTCCAAATCACCATGAAGGAAAGCAGTTTTCACATCCATTTGTTCCACCTCTAGATCATAAGTTGTTGGAATAGATAACAAAAACTGAATGGATGTCATTTTAGCAACAGGAGAAAAAATCTCACCGTAATCAATACCCTCAACTTGAGATTATCCCTTCACAACCAACTGTGCCTTATACTTTTCAACATTTCCATCTGAACCAATCTTTTTCTTAAACACCCATTTACATCCAACAAGTTTTTGACCTTCAAGAAATGGTACAAGGTCCCATGTATCATTCCTTGTAAGAGCTTCCATCTCTTCATCCATGGCTATTTTCCAGGACTCTACATCATTCGTACTCAAAGTTTCTTGCATAGATTTTGGTTCATCAATGTTAGTACTCAAAGAAAATATACACTTCCAATCATCAGGTGAATATCCATACCTTTGAGGTGGTTGCCTTTTCCTTGTAGACCTTCGAACAAGTTGAGGTGGAGGTTCTTCCACTTCTTCCTCCTCTTTTGAAGATTCATAGCTTGATGAGCTCTCCTCAACTTGTCTATTTTGGGGTATCGATTCAACTTCCTCAAGCATAGAAGGAATTTGAACCACATCTTTTTTCTGTTCAATTTCTTTATGCTATTCTGGCTGAAAATTAACAAGAGGAGATTTAATCTCTCTAAAAATAACACTTCTGGAATAAATTACCTTTTGTGCAACAGGGTCCCAAAGCTTGTATCCTTTCACACCATAGTTGTGGCTAATGAAGATACATTTGACAACCTTAGAATCCAATTTTTTTCTCTTCTCCTTAGGCACATGTGCATATGCCTCACAACCAAAAACTCTGAGATTTCTAAGTGAAGGATTTTTCCCCGATCACGCCTCCATTGGCGTTTTATCAACAAGTGCTGATGTAGGAGATCTATTTATTAAATAGAAAGTAGTGGCAACAACTTCATCCCAAAAATTTTGTTCTAGACCAACCCCACTCAACATCCTCCTAGCCTTCTCCATCAACGTTTTGTTCATTCTTTTTGCAACTCCATTCTACTGCAAAGAATACGGAGTTGTCTTTTGTCTTTTAATCCTACAATCTGTACAAAATCTGTCAAAGTCTATAGAACAATACTCACCGCCATTTTCAGTCCTCAAACATTTAATTTTCTTTCTAGTCTGAGTTTCTACCATAGCCTTGAACTCCTTAAAATGACTGAAAACTTCATATTTACTCTTTAAAAAATATACCCATGTTCTCCTACTAAAATCATCAATAAAAGTAACATAATACACTAATTTACCAATAGAAGAAACATCAACATGACCAAATACATTAGAATGAATCAGATCCAAGATACATGAAGACTTATGAGAAGATGAAAAAAACTAAATGCGGTTCTATTTGCCATAAATACAATGTTCATAGAAATCAAACTCTAGATTGCAATCATTCAAACCCTCAATGAGGTTCTTGTTTTTAGGGATTTTAAACCCTTCTCTCCAATGTGGCCAAGCCTTTGGCTCCATAACATGGTCTTCTTTGTAGAAAACTTTAATTCGGTAGACAGAGCACCCTTGGGTACCTAGAAGCCACGACCATCCGCAAAAGAGGAAACCATCTCTTTTTTCAGTGAAGTAGATTTTGGCTTAATCTTATCATAAGTGCTATTGCATTCAATTGTACATGCATCTAGCTGGTATAATGTACCCAATCTACTTCCTCTTTCTATCACCATAGCACCTCTCACCATTTTCACACCTGCTTCAAAAAACTATACATGCACACCCGCATCTATTAGCTTGCTAATAGATAATAAATTTCTTGCTAGTCTTGGGATATGCAAGACACCATCAAATCGTCTAACTCTACCATCAGAAAATTTCACATGAATACTACCACGACCAACAATATCAAGGAAATAATCATCACCCAAATACACCTTACCACCATCATAGTTTTCATACTTACTAAACTAGTTTTTGTTAGGAGTCATGTGGAAAGATTCACTTGAGTCTATCAACCATACATTATCACCTGCACGAGTGGCCAAGGATGCAATAAAGGTATCTCCATCTTCCTTTTCAGACTCAAAATAAAAATCTTGCTTCTTCTTATTTTTCGTGTCTTCTTTACAGTCCTTTCGGAAATTTCCGGGTTTGCCACAATTCCAACATATTGCCTTAGACTTACTAGGAGATTTTGATCTCCCCTTATTTTTGGACTTGGAACCACCACACTACTTCTCATCTTTGCCTCGTACTTTTGGTATTCCTCGAACACTCAAATCCTCTTTGGCACTCAGAGAGACCTTCCTTCAAATCTCTTTAGAGAGTAGAGAACCAACAATGTCCTCCATCTTCAAGATGACAAAAGTGCTCCCAATGGCCATGACTAGGCTGTCCCATGAGTCTGGCAACAAACACAAAATTTTGACACCTTTCTTCTTCGTCCATCTTAACCCCAACTGAATTCAACTAAGTCACCAACATATTGAACATTTCTAGATGCTTAGAAATTCGTCTGCCTTCTTCCATTCTCAAGGAGTATAACTTATTCCTCAAGAAAATATTATTTACTAGAGATTTGGCTTGGTATATCTCACCCAACTTCTTCCAAAGATTCTTTGAAGTGGGCTCTTCATGGACATTTATCAGAATTGAATCTGCAAGACAAAGTCTTATGAGACCTTTAACTTTTCTATCCATTACATCATATTTTGCAGCTAAAGCTAGATCTGTAGGCCTCTGTACATTTTCATCCACTGCATCCCATAGATCTCGATCAATCAACATATCTTCCATCTTTAGCTTCCACATCTCAAAGTTCATGCCATAAAACTTCTCTACTTCAATCCTCCCATATGTGCTTCCCATCTCTATTATCTTGCAATACATAATATGAAATACTCTGCACAAGCTCCCACTCAAACTTGATTAGCTCAAAAAACCCTATACCCAACAAATAGAACCAAAACTGGCTAGGCTCTGATACCACTTGTAAGGAAGAAAAGGTGTACAGAAATGCTTGCTACGCTAACCTTGAGAAGAGGATTATGCAAATTTCAAATAAAATATTTCAGAGATTTGAAGAAACACATAATCCCATAAACAATAAAACCATAACACAATGATTTATGTGGGGAAAACCCTTTAGGGAGAAAAACCTCACACTCCAAAACCTACACAATGTATTATCAAATCTTGAAACAGATTACAACACACTTGCAATGCAAGTTCTTACAAGAGTCTTCATCTCAACTCAATTTAGAGGAATTTCAGCAGCATTCTGGCAGCATATAGACTTGCAAACTTACTCTCACCTTTCTCTCACACAAATGACTATCTCAAAGTACCAATATATAAAATTACATTACATATGAGAATCTTCTAGAGATAAAACTTTTCTTTTTAGAAAAATATAATAAAATCTCTTAGCAATCTTATCTCTATCCCCATATAAAAGATACTTCTCAAAATAACTACTTTTCACCTATCACAAAATCTTCTATTCTTGGCTTGCTTTTTTCTTTTTTTCCATTACGAGTTGAGACACCTTTTTATTATTTTTGTTTTAAAATGATTTATTCCTAACACTATTTGGCTCTAACTGTGTGTTAAAATTTCCTAAAGAATAACTAACCTGAGAGGTAAGCACTGGATGTGATTTAATGGAGTGGATTTTTAAAGCCTGCATCAAGCCTTTGATGATAGGCTCAGAGGATGGGGTTGTTCTAAATTGTGAGGTTGACGGGTGAAGCAAGGAGATTTTTCATCAGAGCCATAAGATTTTGACTAACTTATTGCTTGCACTTTCTATTCTTTTCCTCTTCAGCTTCTATGATCTTACGACCTATCCTAGTTCATTCCTTTTAGATAGGTGTTGTACCGATTTGGAGCCCTCATTATTTTGCATGAGCTAACTCAATTTGCTAACATTCATGCCCATGATTTGTCTCATATCACGTAATGATGGCTATAACCATTTCAAAAAATTTATAGCCTTTGTGTCCTTTTCAATAGTGATAACTCTAATAATTTGTGTCATAATGCTACAACATTATGCCATCATTACTACTAATTTGATACATTTCAATACCACCTATTCTGTCGTTATAAAATTCATCAAATGTAGATTATACATTAGTATGCAAATCATGCCTTATTAGGATTATGTGAATTATGGAATCATTAACATGATAACCATAAGGAAGATTAACATTATGATCATTAAGATGAGTTTATATTGCATTGACAGATAAATAGAGCATATTGATGAACCTATATACTAACATAGTAAACTAGTACTCAAATTCAATAAATCCAATATGATCACTTTAGTGGTTCAACAATGCTTATTTCCACACCATATTTTAAATTTTGTTTGTTATTCTAAGAGTTAGGTGAGTACCCATCATTGGATCATACATGATGGTAAAAATGAAGTACAATTAGAATTTGGAAATAATTTTGATATAATAATTAACCTTGATATGAGTGAAGGAATGGTATAATGTTGGGAAATAAGGGGAATTTTTCATAATGTCTAACATGTCATCTTGATGAAATGCCATCTTCTTTAGAAGTCATGCCATGCAAACTCCTAATTTGTTGGAAGTGGGGTTATCAACACTAAAAGCTCTATTGAAATTAATGATTATGCATATTTCTCTCTCTAGACAATTATTGCTAAGATTGGCTTAGTATACTTCTATACATACCCATATATATGTATATACATACATACATGAGCTATACCTTCTATGTTTAATATTGCATATTTTATTTCCATGTTCAAACTTGCATGTTCTTGCATTGGATCCACATCATTTCTTGATATGCACTCATGAAAATATTGTTGAAAGGTTTGCATGCATGTAGTCATGTTATCATGATAGAAAACTAGTACCTACAAAGATTTACTTGTTGCATTTAAGAAAGGACGGTCTTAACAACATTGATGGTAAACTAACATGAATCCTTCATGATTGTCATTGTATGAGCACATACATCAAGCATGACATCATTTTTGGTGCAATTTATGTGATGATCATGACATGATTAGATGATGATATGTTTTACTACACATATTCCATTACTCCTATTCA
The DNA here is from genome assembly GCA_007258455.2 of Sequoia sempervirens. NCBI lineage: Eukaryota > Viridiplantae > Streptophyta > Pinopsida > Cupressales > Cupressaceae > Sequoia > Sequoia sempervirens. The sequence continues at coordinate 10,979 of VDFB02059180.1, forward strand.
GTATTGCAATGCTAGTTTTCCTCATGTTGGGTTGGGTATTCTTCTATGGACTAAAGAATTTTGGGGAAGTGATTCACTTCGTGGTAGGGTAGAAAAATTCTCCCACAATGTTCTCACCCTCGATATGGTCAAAGGTCACAAGGATCCTGTTAGGAAGGCTCAAGATCTCTATTTAATGTATAGTCTTGTTATCGACCATAAGGTCTTTTATAAGGGAAAATGTTCCCATATTTTTTGCCTTGTAAATGACACATGTACTTCAAATGTTAATTTAATGTAATTATTTACCTTTCTTGTGTTTGGACTGCGTCTTTATTTACATGATGATGTGTAATTTATGAACCGATTATGTTAAAACTATGGAGGTCATTACATTTTGGTATCAAAAGCTTGGAGTTCAGCACTAGAGACCTTGAGTTTCACCTTGCTTAGTTGCGACACTTGATCGCATGAACCTCCTAAAGGTTTTGAGTGCATGATGCATAAGCAAGTTGGTATGTATATGACATGTAAAGATTCTTTTAAACTTCTACCACCTGATAGGAAAGGGATGATGTTCCTTGTCTTAGAGTTCTTGGAAGCAAGTCAGTCGCTCTCAGGGTAGTGCCCTTGGCACATAGACTTGTCATTAGAAAGATTGATTTTGATCAATGTTTGAGTTGGCGACATCCTAAGTTTCATGTGCATGACCTAAGTCCTTGTATATCTTAGAAGGCATCGTTTGGGAAATCCTAAAAAATGATTGCATACCTTATCCATATATTAGACCTGCATGTTTGATGCTCTTATTCTTTCACATGATCGATAGTTTTTGCCGCCTATCTTTTGAGCCCTCAGGATAAGCCCTGTTCGTGCAAGTTTTGATCTTCCTGGATGATAGGACCCACTAATTATGTTATTTGTGTTCTCATGAAGATCCTATAAGAGAAGGTACCATGAATGATGACTTGAAATCTTTCTAAGATGTTTCTTAATTTGAACACATCATGAGAAAACTAAATATATTTTTTGATATTTCCTTTTTAACTAGAAGGCATATTGAAAACTAAGTGCAATTTACATGTTGAAAAGTAGAGCAAGATGAAGCCAGGATCTTGTTCTTCAAGGCTACGTTTAAGTAAGACTATTGCATGAAAGGAAAACTTATGTTGTATTAAAACTTGCATAGTGCCTTGCTTTAAAAAGTTGTTTGTTTTGTAACTAGAAATGAGAATTTATGTATGCATGATAACTTAAGAAGGAATTGAATGCACGTAGGCACCCTAGAAGGTTATCCATTGCATGAAAACAAAAGAGTCAAGTAGGAGAGCGTATGCATGTCATAATAACTATACATTGAAAATTCTAGAAGTTGTTCCAACTTTTGCATGGTACATATTGATATACAGAAGCCATGTGCTACATAATGATAGGAATGCATGAGATGTTTAGAAAATTATTATTGCTGAAATTTTGATGTGCATGTACCTTTTCTCTGGTAAGAATGCAATTTTGCATGTATAAGTGAAAATAGATAAAATCTAAGTGAAGTTGACCTAGTGGATCATTAGGGATGGAGACCTATGACTTTAGAATGTATTACTCCCACACAATAATTATGTAAAACCTAAATGGTTAGCGCTTTGTAATGTCTTGAGGAAGATATATGGGTCCAATGAGTTATTTTGTGCCTATGGCTATAGGGTAAAAGTACAAACTTGTGTCACTTTATAAAGGAATCGGCCAACAACAAAAAAATTTGAAC